>VZTE01005042.1:1054160-1081790 GCA_013397775.1 Eulacestoma nigropectus | reverse complement strand
CAGCCGCTGCCCGCCCCGGCCCGCCATGTACTACAAGTTCAGCGGCTTCGCGCAGCGCCTCGTCGGGGCCACGGCGGCCGCCGCCTACACCCCACAGGTAACACCCCGCACCCGGGCAGGGCCTGCGGCAGCGCGGGCGTTTGTCGAGCCGGGGAGGGATCGGCCGCCCCCACGGGCACCGGCCAGATCCGGCCCCTCGCGTGACCTTGGGTGAGACGGGACTCCGCGCTCAGCCCTGCGGCCCTCGAGTCGGCTTTGGGATGTACTGGGGGTTATAGCAAGAAATTACCGCGCTGTTATCATAGAGGACGGCCCCAGAGTTGAGCAGTGCCTGGCGGGGTTTTAAAAGCACCGGATCACAGAATCAGATAGGTTGGAAAAGCCCTCCGAGATCATCCAGTCCAGCCTGTGACCGAACGCCACCGTGTCAGCTGGACCATGGCACCGAGTGCCACATCCAGTCTTTCCTTAAACACCTCCAGGGATGGCGACTCCACCACCTCCCTGAGCAGCCTATCCCAATGTTTAATCTCTCTGCGAAGAAATTCCTCCTGATGTCCGATCTAAACCTCCCCTGGCACAGTTTGAGGCCATTTCCTCTCATTTTGTCTTTAGTTGCTTGGGAGAAGAGACAGATCCCTACCTGGCTACACCCTCCTTTCAGGCAGTTGTAGAGAGTAATAAGGTCACTTCTGAGCCTTCTTTTCTCCAGGCTAAGCACCCTCAGGTGCTCCTCATCAGACTTGTGCTCCAGACCCTTCCCCAGCTCCGTTGCCCTTTTCTGTACCTGCTCCAGTACCTCAGTGTCCTTTCTGAAACGAGGGTCCCAGAACGGGACACTGTACTGTGGATTGCAGTTGGCAGATGGGAACAGCACTGATCTCTGGGCTCTCTGACCCATGCACGCAACAGAAAACCCCAAGTACTGAAAGCATTGGAACCCTTACACCAGGGAGGACACAAATCCATGAAAGTTTCTTTAACGCAATGAAACTCAAATTCACTCAAAATGAAAACGCAGTTTCCCTCTGTATGACACCAGCTTAGTAAATAAGTGTATAGAGGTTAAAGATGGCATTAAATAAGCTGATACTTTTCACACTGCGTAGTGAAAGTAAGTACATGGTTAATCCTTCAGGAGCAAAGCAAATCTGAGTGAGGGGACAATGAATCCCAAGTACAGCAGTCATTTGAAGACATGGAGAGTTGCATATTGGTGAAAATAAATTTCAATTTTCTGAGTAAAGTTTGAAAAAAAATAAATTCTTACAGCTTAAAAAAAAAATAAAAACACAACAAAAAACCAACAACAAACTGTAACCTGGAAATTAAGAGTTGTAAAAATGATTTTTAAAAAGCCAGCCTTCCAAAGAACTGCCTCCAGAGAGCAAACATCTGATTAAACAACACAAGAAAAAAAAAGTAGATACATGTGCACACACACAAATGAAATCAAAGTTATGGTTGGTATTCTTCCTAATGAAGTCATTAATAAAAAGTAACTGAAATTAGTTAAAGTCACTACATTCTTGTAGACTAATGTGGATAGTTGTGATACACAACTCTATTTCATTCTTAGCCTGTTAATTCTGTTAGCAGCCTATTTTACAGTTCTGATTTCCTGAGTATCCTTGACTGAGAGTTTTACTTGGAAAATCCAGTCATCTTCTGCCAGCATTAAGCAGCTGTAAAATCTCAGGTTATTTCAAGGGGCTCAGGACAACTACACAACTTTTTAGTTTTTAAATTTTTTTTGAACTTAAGAGAACTTGTTGATAAGGCTGAGTGCTGTGGTTAGTGGTTCATACTCTGATATGAAGCCAGGATGCTCCTAACAAGTGGAATGCTGCAGGTTACTGCGGGACTTCTTTTAGTTCCCCAGAGCAGGCAATAGAGTGCACTCTTGTAAAGTTTACAGAAGACACCAAGGGAGTGGCCCCAAAATGTTTGAAGTAGAGCTGCCATTCAGAGGGACTTATCAAGAGGTTGGGAATGATCTGACAGGAACGCTGCGAACTTCTTGATGGAAAAAAAGCAAAGCTACTCATGTAGGAAGGAAGAGCCCCGGCACGGTTACAAGGTGGCAGCTGAGGCGCTGGTGGGAGCAGCTCTGTGGTAGAGCCCCTGGAGACACTGCCAGGCAGGAAGCCAGCAGCCTCCTGGCTGTATCACCCTGTGAGCTGTTGGCTGAGGAAAGCAGCACTCTCCCCTGCTCAACACTTACAGGATCGCATCAAGTGCTGTGTCCAGTTGTGGGCCCCCTGCTCTGGGAATGGCAACTGGAGCGAGTTCAGCAGAGGTCAGCAGCCCACTGAGGTTCGCAAGATGGAGCCAGGCTTTGCACAGTGGTCTATGGTGGGAGGGCAAAAGACACCAGGCATAAACTGCAGCAAGAGAGGTTCAGACTTGCTAGAAGGAAAGACGTGTTCGTGGTGAGAAGAGTCAGGCAGTGGAGCGGCTGCCCAGAGAGGGAGGTTGTGCACTCTGTCCTCAGAGGCTTTCAAGGCCAGGCCAGACAAAACCCACAGCAACCTGGTGTCACCTTGCTGTGGACTAAAGAGCACTAGAGGGCCCTTCCATCCTGAATTACCCTATGAGCCTAAGTAAACACTGAGGTAACAGTTTCTGATGTGGCAGTTTCCATCTCAAGATGGTTTTTTGTCCTTGTCTTTCCCCATCACTTTGAAAGGCTTCCTGGATAGCTATTGGAGGACAGGGGTACAAGAAACAGGGAAGACAGCAGAATAAGTAATACGTTCTAGTATGTCTGTTCATTGACAATATATCCAGCACTGTTGCAGTGATTGGGGCACTTCTCACCTCTTCTAGACAAAGTCATGTTCAAAGAATAAACATTGATACTTCATTTCTATAGTGGAGAGCAAAGGCTTGTGGGAGGAATGAGAAAGGGCTTCAAGCCTAAATAGTAAAGAACCTCCTTTCTGGAAGTTACATTTTTAAAAGTTAACTTTCAATCCCTTTTTACAATGTTACTAAGCCAGCTTTTTGGTAGAATTTCCTTTCCCCCCCACCCCAAAGCTCCCACCCCCCAAAGTCACCCCGAAGTGACTCAATCCCAGGTCACACGTTTAGATGCATCAGACTGCTAAAAATGTTTTCAATAAACAACAGTTGAAGTATAAGGGTGATCCCATGAGTAGGTGTTAAGTCCAAAACAAAGTAAATTTTTTACTATTGATTTAATTGCTTCATTTGAAAAAAACTATAGCTCAGCATGTAAAGTGATTTGCTTTTTATGCTTCTATTTATTTTGTTGCTTCTATTTGATGTTTCTGGAAAAATGAAGACATCCTGCGTTTCAAATTCTCCTTGGTAAAATATGCAGTATAATAGTTCTCTCTATTCTGTGCTGTACATTCAGGTGTTTCCCAATGGAGTACTGTTTTGCTGCAGGTTTAAGTTTACTGTGGGCTAGCAAAATATCAGTCCAAATGTATTTCAGAAATTCTTTTGCTGACAGTAACATAACTAACAGCTTATACTAACAAAAAAAACCTCCTGAGTTTGAAATCTATATTGTTCTTTTCATCTCAGACTTAGCATTCTTAGAAGACTTAATTTTGCGTTCAACAAAGTTGTATAAAGTAGTCTGAACAATTTATCTTGTTTGAATAAATGGGAACTTCCTTAGCTAGCTGAGGAGTGAAATAGTTTAAAAACTACTCCTCATACGTAGGAGGATAATGACTGCCATAACCATTACAAATTCAATAAAAAAATATTAATTCAAAGAGTTGGCTTATGTTTAAAGTACAAGCAGTGGGACCAATTTCAAATGGTGTCAGGTGAGGACAGGTACATAAACTTTTCCCTAGTTCTTCTACTGAACATGATCTTAGTAGAAATTTACTTGTACTATCCTATCTTCGCTTAATACAACTTATTTTGCTTGTAGCTATTTAAAGCCCTCATGACCCATAGATACTTTGATTTTAGCCAAGGTAAATTGTTTAGAGTTTGTTGAGAATATATAATATGTGACCTTTTATGCCCTAGATGGTACTTAATATGTTCACAAAGTCACTGTCACTGAATTGTCATGCCAGTACAAAGACTCAAGTGATGTTACCTAAAAGCCTTGTGTTAGTGATAACAAATATATTTAACCTTATGCAGTGAGGTGTGTTCTACTATGAAGGACCTGATAGTTTAGAAGTCTAGGTTCAGTAGGTTCATAAAAGTTATTTCAATGCATGTTCTGAAATACTGATTCTTAGAGTAACTTTCCCATTCCCCTTTTCCCTTTCGCCCTTACCTTAGTTTTCTCTCCTTTCTCATTCTCTGATCTGTTTGAGCAATTCCCCTTACATTTAAAAACTTAAGAGTGGTGCTATCCCCATTAAATTACGTTCCAAATCCTTAACTGTTTTTGCTGTCAGGAAAATGTAAAACTTGCAGATTCATACTAGCAAGGTGTAAATTTGTTTTATCTTTGAGCCTCATGGCCAATTAACAGATACATTGGGTCCTGAGATCTTCAGACCTCTGACAGGAAAACAAATACACTCTACAGAAGGATAGGCAGAGAATTCTGTTTGCTCTTTTGCATTAGCTACATGTCTTGACTTTTCAATGACTTCAGCATTTGAAAAAGTCACTGCTGTAGCATGCTGATGAAATCAGTGATTTTGACTCTTCTGCATAACCACATCTGCTGTACTTTGTCCAAGAATTGGAAAAAAAAAATCATGCTATAGTGATTAGAAATAAAAGATTTAACACCTTAATATCAGAAAAGGAATTATCAATGTACAACTTTTTTTTAAATGAAGCATAGGTCAAATATGTAGAGGCATTAATTCCTCAGTACTGTCCTGAGTGTAGTGAGACACTGATGTCGTTAAATAAACTCATGGTTTTCATAATGTTAAATAGAGTGACCAAGGGTCATTTAAGGTGTGTCAGTTCTCACTTAAAAATGATCTGCAGTGAAATACAGCCATGCTAAGCTTAGTATGCTGGGTGTGAGATAAAGCACTTGCCACTTTCTCTCAATAACCACAGGCAAGTACCGAGTTGGAACAGCCAGGCATTTGCACTAATTTAACAGAGCTCAGTCAGAGTTGGCCAAGACTCACAATTCATGGATGGAATTCAAATGAAATTTTATGTTGGTGTGAGGAACCCTAATTAATGCAATGTCTAGGTTAAGCAAACTGAACTGTCTCCCTTCGGCAGCATGTGTTTTGTTGTACTCTTTCCTGAAGCCAGTGAACCACATCAATGTTTCTTATTTAAATTTCTATGTGATGTTCTGAAGTGGTTCCATGCTGCTTTGGAAGTAATTTACACCAGTACACTGATGATTATGTGAGTTTTCTGAACTGGTTCCAGTTGATTTCATGATGACGTTTGTCACTTGAATCAGGTCTGACTCTGCTATGGCTCCTACAGAAGGGGATCTTGCAACTATCTGAACAGGAATGTATTTCTAAAGGCTGAAAAAGTATGCAGTAACCTACAATTGCTGACTCTGATTTAACTATTCCTGTAGCAATCCCTGGATATTGCATCCAGTCTCCTGTAGAGGCAGGAGTTTTAGTGCTAATCACAAATGGTAGGGGTTGCCTCCTGTCTGTGGGTTTAGAAATGATGAAAGAAGAATCTTTATCATGAAGCTCTTGGAAGTAGTTTGCACCTTACTCCAATGCTCAGTATTTACACAGTACAGAGAGCTCATGAAATAAAGTATATGAGCACAACAAGCAGGAATTGCAGTGATTTACTAACTGTTGTAGTTATCAGGTGGCACTGCTCCTGAAAAGTTGGGCTCTCAGGAAGGCAAAAGGGAGATTCAGAACTGGAAACCAAGGCAGTGGAAAGATGCGCATTTTCACATTTGCTGCAATACGAGCAATAAAGAAGGCAAGAAAAGCTTTGGAGAAAAGTCACTTGCATGTTTGGTATAAACATCTATTCTTTAGTTATTTCTGTCAAATCACCAGCTTTTAAAGACAATTCTAATAAAGTGCTTAAAGTTCCTATGTCCAAAATTGCTTTCTTCAAGGTCTTTGATGTAGCTGGTACTTAGCCTTGAATATATAGTTAGTAACTTCCCCTGGCTAATAATAGTTCCCTACATGCTTCCTTCATAGCAGTGTGGCCAGAACTGGTCACTGGTCTTAAATAATTCAGTATTTACCTTCTGTGCAAACCTGCTCAGTAGGAAGGCAATAGTTACTGAATGTGCCAAAGAATTCAGTTTTGCTGCTGCCTTTCTAAACATAACCAGAAAGGTCACAAATGGATTCTAATATTCATTCAGGCACTAGAAGAGTGGGAAGCTGAACCCACATCTTCAGGATAGATCACTGATAACCATTCCATAGGCTATTTTGGGAGGCTGAGAAACCTGTTTTTTCTGCTGAAGATGCCTGTTGTAACAGAGAATTTACATATGGAAAACACATCTGGTATGGCTGGCACAAAAGAAAGAGTGCCAGTCTGCTTCCAGCTCCAAATACTGTCGCCAGCTCTCTTTGATACAAGATGGCATCAACTAGTCCTTTGAAAAGAAACCAGGGTTTCAGTGCAGTCTTAACTTGACCCATGGCTGCTTCTGTTTGTAATAAAAACCTATTACATTAAGCTAAATGTAAAATGCTTTTAATTTCTGTGGCAAGTTAGGAAAAAAATATTGCAGCTGTTTTGAGAGCCATAATGTAAAACACCACTGCCACGTGTCCAGACATAACTGTTAAATCTAACAAGAGTAATAAAGACAAGGAGGCCACCTCATGTTGGCTGTGACTTTGTGCCCTTAATCACAGAACTGAATTATGTTGTTTCTAGTTACGGCAAATGCACAGTACAAGCATGTGAACCAAAAGGAAGTTGAGCTGTGCTGCTCATGGGGAGTACGTTGAGGTGTGGGAAGTTGCAGCAACATCTGAATTATAGGATGTAATTACACCTTCATAAAATACCCATTGTGTCAGGGTCTCTGAAGGGCCTTGAGCACCACTTACAACTTCCGTATGACCCAAATGATCCTCATCCTTTTTCTTTTTTTTGAATTTCAAACTATACATTCAAATTATTTAAGCCCCAGTTATTTTGCAGTTATTATTCAGGAGGTGGAGTTCATTCCTCGCTCTGACCCTAGCATCAGAGATCTTTGATCCTAATCCTGCTGTTTGGAGAGAGTCCTAAATAGTCTGTGTGCAAAATAGAAGCCGTAATTTGGACCAACTACCAGCACAGAAAAATAACAGCTATAAATTCATGCCATGAGGAAATTGGAAAGGAGGCTTCTATTTTCCTTGCTAAGCTCTGACCCAGAGTTGTCACTGAGATGTCAGTGGGCCAACAATGTGTTTGTAGCTCATTGTCACAAGTCTTCATACCAGATAAATTATCCTTGTAATGACTGGCAGTGTGCCTGCTTAATTTGCAAGTGTGATATACCTTGATATTTTAATCTTTATTTATGCAGGGACTCAAACCATTAGTTCCCACTGAATCCCCAGCTCCGATTTTTGGGACAAGTAAACCTCCTTCAGATTTACCAGCAACTGAGTCTTTCTTGGGTACAAACAAGGTGCCAGACCTACAGAAAGTTTTTCAGGTAATGACAACTTTGAGAGTAACTTAAAGAATACTGGAGAGTGGGACATATCTGTCCTTATTTTAACATAGCAAACTACTTTTGCCATTCTACAATACCTAAATTCTGTAAAGTCTGGTCAAGAAACTGTCAAGTACAGTCTAACCTGTGCACTTGTACTATGCTACAAAGCATGTGCGTTGTATAGGAGATAAATACAGAAAGTGGATAAATGCAGTAACACTGTCTTTTTGCTGACTTCAGAAATTGTTGTATAATTTGACTATTGGAAGCACTTTCTCTCTGGGAATCCAAGTGTATGCCTTAAAGCAGATGTGTAGGAGAAAAGCAAATCATTACTGTTTTGTGAATAATAATTTGAATGTTGCTGAAGCTGTTTATAGTGCAGTATGAGAGCAGCACAGTAAAGTTCTCAAAGCCAGTTTGTTAGCTATGCAATTTCTAAATGTAGTAGGACTTTTCTTAAAACAAAGCAGTTAAGCTTTTTTTAAGCATCAAGAATGTGCTTTATATAATGTTCCCTTTTCTCTCTTACATGCCACTTCCATTTGGAATGTGTCAGTCTGACTTGGTGAATAACTTTTTATACATATCTTTTCACATTCTGTTGTTAGTGACACTTTTCCCATCCAGGTCCTCTTGAGAAATATTTCAAGATATATTCTTTCTGCTTGCACTTAACAGCTTTGGCTAACAAAATTAACTTGCCTTCGCATTTGTCTTGCTAGATAAAACCCACATAATAAACGTGGTTGTAGTGAGCCTATTTGTCAGGAGGTTTCCCTCTTGGGAGTCTCTTCATTTACCCAAGGTAGCTTATTCCTTAACGACCTCAGTATGGGTGTTGATTTCTTTTTTGCTTGTTTTCTCCTTGAACTCTTCCCACAGAGATCAGATGGGCTGCCAGTACACCTGAAGCGAGGACTTCCAGATAAGATGCTCTATCGGACCACGATGGCTCTGACAATAGGAGGGACTATCTACTGTCTGATAGCACTGTACATCGCCTCACAGCCAAAAAATAAATGAACCACACCTCATGGGACTCGCAGCACTCCTCTGACGGATCTCCTGCATGTACCTCTTTGCACCTAAATCTGTTCCCTGTGATCACATAGGGTTCATTATTCAGATCAGATTTCTTGGAGAAAACATTTTTAAAATCGGTTGCCTTATGTATTCTGAAAAACCAATATAAACAGAGAAATACACAATTTTAACATATGGTCGTAGCTTTTCTTGTCTTGCAGGAGTTTATTAACAGTTGGAGAAAGTTAAGCTTTTCCTTCCTTCCCTCCCCCAACTTAAGCGATGTTAGAGAGAGGACAGGACAAATAATTTGTGGGCTATGCACCACATTCCTTAGTGCAAGGATGCTGCTAGTTTCCAAAACACTAAAAGCAAATAATTTAATTGTTATAGTATACTGGGAACCTGTTTCTGTCCTATACAGGTCATTTTACGTAAGCAGCTGGCAATGGAACTTTTCCAAGTGCTGGTATATTATTTAATAATACACCACCTCTGGTGGTAGGACAAAGGACTTGTCTCCCTGGAGCATTTAAAGTGGATTTATTCCATAAGTTTAGCATCAATGTATGCAGCAGAGTGCACCATTATTGTAGCATCAGTTACACCAGTTTTTGGACTTTCCTTTGTCAAACTGTATTATCATGCAATAAAGATAACTACATGAATACTAAAACAGGCAAATCTCGAAAGTTTCAGACCATTTCAGCATGCCTGGTAGTGAAATAAACATATTGGTACACTTGTGAGTCCAGCTTGTAGATCTCAAAACAGAAAACTGATTCAGCTACCTTATTGTCATCATTTTGAGATGGTAAATCCCTTAAAACCCTCTCCCCGACCACATTGTGTGTTTAGCTATAATTTCTGGTGAAACAGGTCACTGTCATAACTCAGCTGCTTATTATTTTCAGTGCCTGCAGGTAGCTATTTATGTACACATATTCACACACATTTCCTTTGCTCTGTGGATGGAAGAGAGACAAGCCAATAAAACCCTTTATGTGTTCCCTTTCCCTTGTGTAATAGCATAGCCTTAAACTGCAAGTTTCATACAAGTCTTCACAAAAAGCATCCTCTAATTTCATAGCTCCTCCTCTGCCCCTGAACACTGATTTGCTGGCCGCTGTAAAGACCCATCTCTCCCAGAACTGTGCAGAAACAACCTTCAAAGTAAATAAGAAAAACAGTTGATAAAGGAAACTAAAACTGCCTTTTTTCAGTCTTTTACTAAAAACATTCTGATTATTTTTCCAGTTAAGTTACATCAAAGCCTTATTGCTGTTTCATAGGAAAGAAGATAGCTGCTTGTACTGTGATCTCAGGTTTCAGTCAATTTTGGTATTTCAGGATGGGAGCGATTTAAGTCAATGAAAAATAATTTTGTAACGAGAGCAGGAGTCAAAGAATAGCAGAGAATAAATTCTGCAGGAATTGACAGTTGTGTTGCCTCTACTGATAAAATATTTTCTCCTCAGTAGCCCATGCTTCCATGGCACTAAATCTTGTGCTGTAGGCTGTTAAATACTACAAAAAAAGAAAAAAAAAGAAAGAAAAGGAGAAAAAGAAAACAGCACAGTAGGTTGTTGTCTGTCTTCCCTACATACCATCTATCAAGCACTGCCTACAAGAATTTTCTAATAAAGGATATTTTGCACATAAACTTGACAGGTAGATTTTCATGAAGCCGAGCTTTGCTCAGAGTATTTCCATGTGCTTAGTTTTCTGATGTGGTTTTGGGGAGGGGTGGGTTTGGGTTTTTCCTTTTTTTTGGTTTTGTAGTGAGTTTTTTGTTTTAAACCAAATATTTTTAGCACTCATCTAGAGGGGAACAACTTCTTGCTCGTTGCTAAAGCAGATATGGATAAAATAACCAAGCTGTTACCCCACAGCTCATTAGCCAGTGGGAATACCCTCGTGGAAAGAATGACAACCTTAGCACTCAGGCCCAGCTTGCTTAAAGGAACTCAGCTACGACATTGGGTTTATGTCTTACAGTTAGAGGTCATGGCTGAAGGCATGGATAGCAGAATTGCCCTGGGCCTCCCTTTCTCCAGCTCTTTGTCAGCAGCTAAGAACACGTGCCAAAGGGACAAAAACCACCCATCAGATTTTGCAAATAAACAGAGACTACATAATCCATTGCACCTTTTCCCCTCCCCCAGTGTCTAGATTTTGAAAAACTGTTTTCACTTTGCCCTTCTCACAAAAGCTGACCCAGTTGAAGCAGGATGAGAGTTCTGCTTCAGCTTGTGAGATTCACACCCCTGGTTCAGTTGCGGGTTAAAGAACAAAGAGGCTTGTCTGCAGCCACTGAGTACAGCTCCAGGTCTGAGAGTAAGGGGAGACTGCATTTCTATGTTCCCTCAGCAAAGTGCTCTGAAAAACAGGAAAGCTTCCAAGCTGTAACCATGTTAGTCTGTGGCAGCAAAATCTTGCCCCCTTCCTCAATTAGTTTTGAGATCATCATGAAGAAATTGCAACATGGTAAATCCTTTTTCTTCCTAGAGAAAAAAACTCTTAAATAAATCTATTTTAAAATACTGATGCCAGACTTCTGATATGAGGATTCAAGAGGGTCCAAGTGTTTTGAATTATTATTTGTGATACAGAGACCTAATCATCATCATCTTAAACCTTCAAGAACACCCTTACCTCTAAAAGGAGTAATCTGACCCTGGCCTGATAGTTAAACAAAGTCTTAAGTAAGAAGAACCAGGGGTGACTTGCAGCATCAAGGCTACTTCAATATTTTGAGTTGTCATCCCCAGAAGTAAGAATCTGCTGGGAACTGCAACTTCATTATGGTGTTATGTTCTTGTTTTTTAAAGACCCTCTCAGTTTTGTCTTAAAAAATACGCGACCTACCAACACAGAGGACTGGGGGGAAAAGAAGCATTTTTGAAATGATAGCTTATACTCTAGTGTTTGAATGTATATTAGAGAATAAATTATAATAAGCTCTCATACCCTGAGGTGCCGAGTTTGGAAGGGAAAGCAGCTGAGATTTAGAATACACTGGAACAAAATTATCTCATGGATAATCATCCATCCCCCATGGCATTATCTTATAGTTGAGAGACACTGGTTTTTCTTCTTAAATGATTTCTCTGGCAACCTGGATTCAATAGTTATATCTTTGTAATGGTTTTTAAATAAGATCTCCTCCCCTACCTTTTGTGTGGGAGTAGTAGAATAAATGCATTTGAGAATACGTTGATAGTATGCACATACGTCTTTCAGCTGCTTTAAAAATTAAAGTGTGTGAAAGAGAGGATTCCTCCACAGTATTTTAATGTGACCATACAGTCTCAATAGGCTTTTGCCTTAACATTTTAAATCATCAACAGACTGATTATTTGCATACTGAGACATTAACTGTTCTATCTTGCATTAAAGCAAAGCTTTCAAATTGAAAGGCACTGTAAGGAATAAAAACATGAAAAACTAGAAAATCGGGAATCTAATCTTACAGACCTAAAAAAAGCCAAAATGAGTGTTTTAGAACAGTTTCTTTGCATACATGTACGTGGTACTTATTCTGTCTTTATCCTCCTTTCTGCCATCCAAGAGGCTTTAAGAATCACAGGTCAGATGGGGGGTTTTTGTGGTGACTCCTCTCACAAACCATTACCCCTGCAGATCCTAAAATGTGAAAAATTAAGATGCTTTTCTACAAAAAGAAAAATGGGCCTGTATTGGCTAAGTTCCATGTAAAATCATGCTAAACTGCTCTAAAAAAGGTGCAAGATATCTGCATTTGATGACATAGTATACTAAATTTTTCCCCTTTCCAGCCCTTCACCTCAGTGACTAAGAGTTTCACAAGGAAGCCAAAGCTTGATCTCTGTTTTAAAATGGACAGTGGGAAGAATTTGCTTGTATTCTAAGAATTAATGTTAAGCAATAGGCACAATAAACAACCTTTTAAGCATTTTGCATATTCAGTACCAATTGCATCTTCATTTATAAAAGATCATTAATTTGAAACAATTCCAGTTAGCCGCAGTGCAAGTGATGCACAGATTGCTAAGAGATAGAAGCATATTTGCTGTGAGAGGGAGTGCAAGCATTCCTGTGGATCAGGAAATAGGGTGTACGCTGTCAAGCATCAGTGTGGCATCTCACTAACACCAGATTTTATCTCCTGGTGCTTCTCACGTGATCCCAGACTGCTTTTGGGTATGGCACTAGACAGAAGAAACCTTTTTTTTGTACATTAATTATCTCAAAATACAAGGAAGTTGAATTCAAGTGTCTGTTTCCTTACCCAGTGTATTGCAGGCAGCCCAGATCTGGGCTACAAGAAGGCAGTCATCATCCTCTTGCTCCAAAGAGACATGATACTCCTTGATAAAATGTTTTTTCTGAATGATTTTGCCTGGTGGATCCAGTTCTGCAAAACTGGGGAGGTGAGAGAGGGGGAAGTATTTTTCCTCATTTCACATCAGCTGCATACCACTCTCGCTTTTCCTCCTTCCTCACGCCTACGTTTTTATGCTGAAGACCATGAAAATTTTTCTAGTTACTTCCTTTTTTACAGAATTTCTTAAATATTCTGTCCCACAAAAGAAATGAAATTGTTTCTAAGGGCTTCAGGAGAACTTCTGAAATATTCATATCATATTCATATAATTTGTCACGTGTATTTTCTTCTCTGCAAGCTGGAACAAGCCCTGGAAGTCAATAACATGATCCTGTCAATCCACTGAAAGTCTTACTTCAGTGAGAAGTCTTTGAAGAAGCTGTTCTACAGGTGTGCAAACGTAGGGGCATCGAATGTCTTGCTGCTTGCAAGCACCAGACCGTATCTCAAAGAAATAGAGGAAATACTTCTTCCCTGCAACATTCTTACACTTCAAGACATGTTACCTCAAATTTTGTACCCTCTTTCATATCTTCCTTACAATTCAGTCACACTCATTCATTTTGCTGTAAGTGCTTTATCTATTTATGGTGTGGTGCTACATCAAACCTCTTGGATACCTTTCACCACTGAGTCCTCATTTTGAGCACCCAAAATTGGAAATTTAGGCATCAATTATAGCGTGTGTTTATGACAAAGCTTTCATTTGAGGCACAGAGACAGCTGACAGCATCCATTGAGGAGTTCAGTACGACCTGCCAGGGTTAGTCAGATGTTCTTCCAACCACAGGAAGCCATTCTTATCCTTTTGAATGGTTCTTGTTACCTGTGAGGAAGATCATCTGTGTAATCTTCAGTTGCTTACCTACTCAAAAGACAAGACTGTACATTGTTTAATCCACAATACTGCATAAATGAGAATCGTGTCTTCCTTTAAACTAAAAGCAGAACAGCGCTCTGGAAGGAAACAAAGAGAACGTGTTTGGTGGAGTGGAGAGCTTGTAAATGTCAATTCCACCAACTTGATCCTGACTTGTAGCAAAAAGAGCGAGACTAATGAAATGCAGGTTTTCTAGCATAAAGAACAAGTGCTACATATTAAAGCTTGTTCTTGCATAAGCTTAAGGAAAATTTATTAGTCTTCTAATTGGAACTGATTAAGCAATTTTGCTCATATGCAAAACAAAACCCACACTTCATCATAGTCATTGTCAGCAGCGTAACCCTGCAGCATTAACAGGAGGCAAGACTTTAGGCTCTTACAAAACAACAGTAGCGAAACCCAATTCTGCAGTCAAGCAGGTTGGAGTCTACATAAGGTTCATAAGGTGGAGACACCAAGCAGCTTGCAGCACTGTATCCTTACACTGTCTTTTCAGGGACGCGTATTTTCAAACCAAACCGAAAGAATGATTTCTGGCACTCTCAGAGACTTGCAGGTTTCACCTGGAGCTCTTTCTGAAGCTCTGTAACAACTTTCCATGGCCACTGGAGAACGGCACACTGGATAAAGGGGTGAGTTTTTGCTTACACGTTCCTAGCGATGCAAAACCTCACAGATAACTCCTGTCAAGCCTGCCCACAGAGAAGCTGTGTATTTGATATCTCTGTACTGCAGCATGTATAAAATGTAAGCATAATACAAATGTGACTATTAAAATGCTAGAATAATTCCAAAAGACACATGTTCTTCAGGAAATTTATCAAGCGTGTGGCATATCTTTAATTTCACTGACCAACAGCTTGCAATAAAAAACTGTGGTATGGATTTCCTGGATGACAAACTCAAATCCTATGTTATTTAAATTGTATTGGATAAACCAAACTAAGGGAAAACAGAAAGAATCTGTCTGTTGCAGTACTAACTAGAGTCATCCCTTCTCCCAGGTTTTCTGCTCCATTCCAGGAGATGGCAGTACCTGTGCTTTTCCTGCCACCTTTCCTGGAAGCGGGAAGCAATAAGTAATCATGCACCAAGTATGCTTTTTCTTGCTTCTAGAACAAAGGAGACTGGGTGACCGTAGAATAACCAACTTGTTTCCATGACATCCATTCCTTTCTTTGTGGATGCAAGCAAAGAGCTCAGCCCTGCAGGTTTCTCCAGAACTGTAGGGCCTCACATGCGTGACAGGCCTAAGGAAGGGAAGGCCTCCATGGATACTCTGGCTCATCAACAGCAGGCCCATGGCTGGCACTTCGGTAAGAGCAGCAAGAGAAAAAGGGAAGTGACACTTGCTGTCCCTGGAAACAAAGCCACCAGGACTACATGAAGCTGTCACCTGTAAAAAGCACCATGGAATGCCAGCAGGTCTACCAGGAACATCCCTTGTGACCATGTGTCAGATGGTTATCCCATATATACACATATGTGTGTGTGTTGATTATTTCAACTCTAAGTTTTGGATACCCTGTTTCCAAAATTCAGCAGCTTTCACCAGCTAGATGACAATCTCTTGTGTGAACACTTGTATGTGTCCTTTAGTTTTTGCATACTGTAAACTCAAATGACCACCTGGTGCATACTTTCTATCAGGATCATTGATCTGTGTTTGTCTTTTAATCTCTTTAAATTTTAACTGGCTGCGTAAGAGTCTTCAAATGCTCAGTCAAGCCCAAACTGCTCTTTTAACATCCCTTGCTTTTATTGGGTATTTCTGCTAAGCTTCTCCTGGGTAGCTATAGTACCTTGTATTAGCACTTCTGTTCCTTATAACTAAACCTTTAAGTTGCTGAACTCAGTGCATGAATGAGGAATTACATGCTTTGTTTCTCAGAACTGACACACAGGTAGACATACACAGTGCCTGCAAGGATAATTCTGATTTTCAGTTGTACATCTGGAAAAATATATTTCCAGGAAGGGCAATAAATAAGTAAATGGAATATAGTACCTGTAACAAACATTTTGCCTGTAACAAACAGGTTTGCGCCCCTGGCTTGAAGAAATTCAAGTTATATGAAACCCAGCAAAATTTGTCTTCACAAGGCAAAGGAAAGGTTTAAAAATCCCACTTTTTGTCCAATATGTTGAAATCCATTCTGAACAATTTGGATTTTAACTATTACTGCACTCTCAAACTTCATATTTTAATATACATTAGGCAAAAATGCACTAAAAATGCCTTGCTACCCCTTTTCTCCTTAAATAATTGTTTCAGTTTTACACTGTGAGGAGGTGCATGACTGCTCTCCTAGAGCTTCAAACACTGGAGACACAATGGTCTCCAACTGAGCTTGTGAAAGGCCTCAAACAAGTGGTTTTCTATTCATGCATTTTTGTGTGGAAAAATTGCAAAGATCCTATATGCTATCATTTTTAGAGTCAGCTTTGCTAGTACACACAGTGCTAGGCCAGAACTAGAAGAGCCCTGCCAAGCTGCCATAGATTGGACAGATCCTGTCTCCCGGGGCTGAATCAGAACAAGTCTTGTTTCTAGCAAGGTATAAACTCATTTTTAGACTGTCTTTCCATACTCTTCACCATTTTATCAGCACAACTTGTAGGTTGCACAGCAACCTGCCCAAGTTTAATTCATACTGGCAAAATACACACCAAAGTGGAAGTGGTACTGGTCAAAGAGCGAAGTTCTTTATGCCTGGGTTACAATGATCTGTTACACAAACATTCAGTTAGGGTGAAGAGCACCAGGAGAAAAAAGAAACAAACACCAAACCACAAAACCAAGACACCTGGCAGAGTTTCTATACATTTTTACAGATTTTGACAGGAAATACCTACAGATTTTTCCCCTCTTAAGATTCTTTCCATATTTCATCTCTCCTGGTCAGAAAGATCAAGCAGCAGAGAGCAATTTCTTTCCCATGAAGCTCTTTGTAATAGGCCACATCTCTGCAGCTCCAGACACAGAACATGTGCAAGATGCCAATGAAAGTGCTAACTGTGAATTTGTGCCACTGTATGTGACCCATTGTGATGCTCTTTTAGGACAGGAAAGCTGATGGGATGCAGAGCGCTGACTAAACTATAGAGCAATTATAAGTAAATTGTCCTTCAACCATCTGAGGCATTCCACATAAACCTGTGTTGTATACCAGCCTGGTGAGATCATCTGCAGAGATGATATAACCTAGAGGCTGCAAGATGGGTGACACAGCTGGGGTTTTTAGATTCTCCCCTTGTTTCCTGTGATGGGACCAGAGCACTTAGTAAAAGCACTGTTTACATATGGCAGACTCACAATCTAAAACCTACCGAACACTGTTACAATGACCAAAAGGTTTGGGGGTTTTTTTGTTTTTTAATTTAAAAAGAGTTACAGAATTTTTCACTGAGAACCACATACTTTATAGACCCAAGAGGCTGATTTGACTCTCCCTACAAGGACACACATTCTTTGCCTGAATCTGGTTCTACCACCTTGTGCTAATTTGCTTTATTTTTCAGGCTTGGTTTTCCCTGTTGGAGTAAAAATAAAGAGTACAAGAGTGATATGAAAAATCTACTTTTGCTTAAGAGTGCAGAGTGAGCAAGAACTAGTCTTATATAATTAAGTTTGCAAGTTCCTCACAGTCATTTTATAGTGTTTTTCTATAGATACAAAGATCCTTGGAGATTTAATGTTATATTTTGTATATAATATCATTTACAATTTCTGATTTTGATCTAAGTCCTTTTGATTTACTCACAGGACTAATTACAGTACACTCAACTCTGTAACTGAAGCCAAATATTACAGTCCATGTGAATCTTGGCTGGAGTTTCACCTGAGTGATACATGAAAGACGGGTGCAGAAACCAAGGTAGAAGTAACAGTGTATTTGCTATAATTTTTTCACAAAAAAAGAGAATAATTTATGGTCAGACACACTGGGATAAATCTTGTGTATTACATTTCTTAGATTCACTCTGAAACCACCTTTATCTCATACGAGGTCAGTTATCTGTTGTAAGATAAAGCAGCATTTTTTAGTAGCAATGGCATTAACAACTACAAGTAACTTCAGAGTTCTGTTTGTGGAGAGCAGTTGGGTTCTGTGAGCCAGAAGGGTCCATTGGATCTGGCAGCCTGAATGGCCATGGAGCATCATCTTATCACCATACATTTTATTTTTGTAGAATTTAGAACAAGCTCTATTATTACTTGCAAGAGCTCCATTTTTAGAATAGCAAAATGGTCCTTTATTTGTAGCTATTTGTATCATTTTGGTTACAAATCAAATGTGATTTACTCTATTGATCCTTAATTAATAAAATTTTCTTAGAAATTAACTATGGGATTTTAATTTCAATACTGTAATAAAAGGTTTGAAATCTATTTCACAACTTGCAGAAGAGGAATTGGGGGAAGAAAAAAAAAAAAGAGGTTTGATTCTCATTTTATCTGCTGCAATTGTTATATCTGCTCAAAGTAAATTTAGGGTAATGACATTTTAATGCAATGGCCAGCTAGGGGTAAGAAAAATTCTGGGGCACTTCTATTTCAATTGATCTTAAAGGAGTCCATTTGGTTTGAAATAAAATGTACTAATCTCAGGTAATCTAACCTTGAGAAGTCGTCAACTTTAGAACAAAAATAAAGTACATACTCTTTCTGAACCTTTAAATGACACCCCATCTCTCCCCACCCCCTCAAAAACCAACCAACCAAACAAAACAACAACAAAAAGCCCCCACCCCTCCCCAAAACACAGGAGGAAACCCAACCTCACTCTAGAATTTCTAGGATAAAACCATTGCACAGAAACACATGCACAATTTCTTATATGTCTCTTCTTGCTTGTGCAGATTAAACTATTCACTGAATTTAAGCCAAGCTTGTATCATTTGTGTTCCATGGGAATTGACTGCCTTGACAGAAGGTTTTTAAGAAAACAAAATAAAACTAAATTCATCTGGCTCTTAGTGTAAATGGCGTGATGGTGTTCTAACAAGCACTTTTACCTTTCATAGGGCTGAGTGAACTATTCTAGAGTGAACACACTAGAATAGAGTGTACAAAACAAAAAGAAAAAAAGCGAAATCAGGATAGAGACTAATTTTAAGGTCAATTAAGCATAATGAAGACTGAAAAAAAAAGTACAGAGGAAAAAAATTTGAGTGAGGTTTTACAGTGAACTATTACAGATTTTAATAAAATTAGACCAGCACACCTGATGTGAAACCCTGAGTCTGTCTCATAAAAGGAAAACTGGAAATGGCATCCAAAGAACAGGAATGATATAAATTATGACACTGAATTTCTCTGCAACGTTTCCCTAGAACGTTCAAACCACCATGCAAAGTCAATATCCAAATAATTTTAATCCTTACAATTGAATGAGGGCTAATTACATTTCCAAGGGGGATATTGGTCTAGGAGTGGGCAGCAGAAGGCAGACCTTCCATTACAGACCATTAAGAGTTGTGCCTGAGCAAAGCTTATTCCTCTCAGAAGGCAAGGAGGGTGGTCAGACATCTCAGTAAAGAGGGTTGTTTGTTTACAAGTGTTTCTCAGACAAACATATGCTAAGAACACAGACATTAAGGTGAAGAAGTCTGGGGATGAACACTTGAAAATGATTTAATTTCTACCATTTAGTGGAACTTTGATGATGCAGAACACTCCAGAGTTTAATAACACAACAGAAAGCAGTGTTTTCTGTCTGGTGCTTAAAACTCAATTATTAATTAAAGTGGCTTTACTGCCTCTTCTAGCTGGAATGATTTGAAAACAATTTCTGATTCACTGACCTTTGTGTTTAACCCCAGATATTGAATTTGGATGGTGCAATATTTCATGTAAATATATTTTTCTTTTCCTTGATGATGACTTGTCCTTCTCCTATCCAAATATATGGAAAACTTAAGATAATCATATCTTCAAAATATCTTAATTTGTATTTGATAAATGCCCAGTATTGGTGCAGCCTAAGATTATGCCAAGACTGAGCACCACTTTGAAAGGACCACAAGGCTTCAGAAAAAAAAAAAAAAAAAACAACATTTCTGAGCACCCAAAGGTGACATGAGGCTTTAAGAACAAGCAGAAATCAAAGTCTGTTTTATACAGGGATGCATGAAAGGGAAACAAGAATGCCTGGTGAGATGGGATATTCTCCTTGGCTTTCTGCCATTCAAACATTTTCATTGCTGTAATAGGAGCTTTGCTGAGAATCTGCAATATTTTATTTGACTATGAGCCCCGTAGCATCCCTAACCAACTCTTAGTTTTCTGTCTCAGTGAAGGACTGTGGCCCCTATTGGAATACTAACACTTGCAGGTCAGCTTTGCACAGGGAACAGGGAGCATTCAGCACTTGGCAGGGTTACAGCACGGTGGCCATCACAATTACTTTGCCCAAGGCTGACCTCAGGAATTTATCTTGTTAGTGAAACATGGTGGGGTAGGGGGGGAGAGGAAATAAGCTCAGTGCCTGTTCAAACAGGCAGAATGCAAAAGTTAGGGGCCATCTGTGGAAGACAGACCTTTGAGCAACAGTGCTTTGAACTTCAAACTGTAAGAATGGATTTGTTTCAACACACAGTCATATGGATGTTGATTACCTGTCTTAGGTCCTCCCTGTGCACAGTGGCCAGTTTTCCCAGGGTTGTTTGTGTCAATATCAAGTCCATGTTACATACTTGAATAAATGTCTATTAAGTAGCCACTTAGGAGTGGATATTTCCAGCTAAAACTGAGGAGACACTCCAAATTCATGGGCAGCGCGGAAGGATGCCGGTAAGATTAAAGATAAGGTTCTCTGTGTGCAGCAGAACTGTTCATGCCTGCTCTCCTGTGGTAGTTACACTTGCTCTGTCAAACCTTGGTCTGTCCCTTCTCTTCAAGGTAACACTTGTCCTGGATCCTCTTTAATATTTTAATCAGGTGATAGACAACATAGAAATAATCTGGAGCTACTGACAGCCTGACAGACAACATTACAGGCGGCAATTTAGCCCCAGCAAATCCCAAATAGCAGGTGCATTCTGCTGCTTTTTCTGACACTAAGAACACAAATCTCTCAGCTTCCTACTCTGTCAAAGCATCAATTTGAAGAAGTTTGCAGAAGTTTAATTTTCTATATTTTGAAGGAGATCAACAAACACATTTAAATCATTATCAGAGAGGGATCTATAGAGAGAGAGTAGATTAAATCACATATTTCATAACTGACCTCTGTGTTTCAGTAAACCTTATTCCTTAATAAGTAAAACAGAGCTGAAGATGAGTCCTTTGGCCAAAGCAAAGGGGAGCAATTTCAGTGCATCAAGACACTAATACCCTGCAGGAGTGAAAAGATAACTTGGGATGGCCCATAGGACCCAAACACCATGGCCAAGTTGGTTTGAGACCATGACTGACCTCTTTGAGGTGCTCTAGCTGCATCACTGCCCTCATCTGTCAGATCACTGTGATTCAGCTGTATCTGTCATCAGGCACAGCAGTACTACAAGGTCTACATTCTTTGTTTAAAATGAGGCACTGTAGTCAATCTGAAATTCTATATTGCACTGAAAATGTGCATTTCTGGTAACAATCACATATCTGAAGAGAAGAAAACTTACAAACCTGAAAATTGGTATTTGCCCCAGGTAAATACGGAAATCCTGGGTAGCAAGCAGTATAAAAAGGGAGGAAGAAATGAACTGTTCCATAAATCCCTTTCTGGTAAGCCCCATCTTTGTAAGCAAAGGTACAAGGAGGTGCACAATTCATTGAGACGTGTAGCAATTTAGTGGCACATAGCTGTCAGAACATTGGAAAACCCTACTCACTGCCTGCTACTACACCTGGAACACTGTCATCAGCAACCAATATTAAAAATAGTCATGCTGCAGTAAAATGCTGTTTAATAAGCCACTTAATCAGGACAAGTGATACGAACAAACATTGCAAACTGCATCCAAATTTGTGGGCCATCAAGGAGTTTTTATGATCAATAAAATAATAAAAAGATTTAGCAAGCTGCCATCATGCCTTAGGCATATCCTACCACACAGAATTCACCATGTGTCAGGCAGAACCATTCCCTAGCAACATCAAGTGTTATTATTAGCATCCTAAGACCCAAGGTTATTAGTGAGCTGTGAACTCACAATACTCGGAAGATAAAAACCTCTGATACTTTTATTGCTCTCATTGACCAGCTGGTGTTTTAATCATAATATGATTATGATGTCTCATTAAAAATCATTACATTAATTCTGTGTATGATTAGAATCCACAAAGCCTGTTGTACGCTACCTTTGAAAAAAGAAAAGGTCAGCTTCCTGTAGTCTCTCAGAGTGCTTCTGGGTTTATGTTAAAGCCTGTTTTGAGGAAAGGGTAAAAAGGAATAGCGGTTCATACAAGGGTTTTCCCCTAAGGTAGAAACAAAGCCTGAGAATACAAAGGTCTAAACTATTAAAGCGGGCTGTGTGCTGAAACTGGCTTTGTGCAGTTGCAGGTGGAAGGCAGACAGGCTGTCTGTTTCAGCTTTAGCCACCAGGCTCTGAGCTCCCAGCTCAGTGAAGCATTGTTGCCCCATTTTCCCCAATGCAGCAGTGTCTCAGCCTTATTCTCAGCAATGCTTTGTGCTTGGCTGGTATTTACTATGTTGGACCCACACGCCTACTAGGAAGTTTTTAGAAGTTCATTAATTATATTTTAAAAAAAGTAAGAGCATTGATGTAGAATAAAATCCTCCAGTTGCTGGAAAAACAGTTGGGAACTGCACCTATCTGCTCCACAAGAACACAGGGCCAGGGGACACCTTCTGCTCCACATTTTGCTGAGTCAGATACCATGTGGATGGACTGGGAATCAACACTGTGTCCATCAGCCTTCAAAAGCAAGCACCATGGCTTCCTCCCAAAACTCTGAACAGAACCACGGTGCTAATAAGAGTGTCTCAAGTCTCAGGTCAGGCAAGCAGAGGAGGTAACCTTGACTCAACCCATCTCAGAACTATTCGCTTTGAGAGATCAGCGAGTGCACGATGAGTCTCAGCCCTGCCATCCCACCATCTGTGCATGGTCCTGCTCCAGTGACAAGCAATAGCTGGCAGACTGATATATGACCAGGCTCAGAAGTTCACACAAACTCCCCCTTGCTGGCATGGACCAAATAGCTGGAACACATCACAGATCCCCGCCAATGCAATCTCACCAAACAGTATGGATGATATTTGTTTGCACGTAGAGACATTCTGAATCTTATCAGCCCAAACCACAGCATTTCTCACTACCAAGTCTTCCTCTCCACTCCTGATGTTTAACACTTTCATTTTGTCTTCTTGAGGTAACAAAAGTACTCAGAGTGAGATTTCTTTGAATTTGCAGTTTTTCTTTCAGAGGCTCGAATTCCCAGAGCCCACAGCATGTGGTTCATTGTCAATCCCTCAACACAAACTAAAAGATTATCAATTTCCCTGCAAACGGAGAGTGATGTCCCCTGGAATCAAGGGAGTTCCTAGAGCCAGGGCAACAAGGTGGTCTCAGTGCAATTCAGACTATGATTCACAATGATTTGTAAATCATTGTGTCTGCAAATCATCGAAAAATAAGGTTCTGGCTCACCCTCAATATCAGCCTCATCCTCATGTCCCTTGCTCTCTGTCACTGAGCCTTCAGCAGAAATCTTCTGGGAATGTTTCTAAATTAGCTCACCAGTCAACCTCCTATTCAGCATGCTGCAGCAACTTCCCAATTAGCAGCTATTCTTCCACTGTAATCTATGCTCTAATAGTCATTATTCTAAATTTACCTACATATTGAACAGCCTTCTTTCCATCTGTAATCAGGCCAGGTGCCAACACGTTCTAAATACTCCCTCACCTGATTACATTGCTGCTCATTAATTTTCTTCTTTATCATTGTTGTTATTCCAGCTTCGCAGAACTGGATTGATGTTGACTATTGACACAAAACAACTTCAGCTGTACAACTCAACCCCTGTATGTCTAGACTACACTATCCGTAAAATAGGCATATTTATGTTCACATTTGTTTGTAATGCTTAGTCATGTTCACAAAATTATGTACCACTACATAAGAACATCTGCAGAGAGGATTGTACAAACATTTACAGTTGAATTCCAGTTCTTAATCATGTTTTCATTTGTATTTTTCTACCTGGAACATGACAAATTTCTATCTGAAGCTGCATTTAAGAAATAGAAGTACCAGATAGTTAAGACAAGAACTAAAGACAAAAGAAGAAAACACACCTTCTTCTCACAGGAGAATATTGAAATGACAAAAAACCCTACAAAGTCCAAAAATATTCCAGCATGAAATACAGTTTGAAATACGAAAAGAGGCAGGCACCCATTGTAGTAAATCTCTTGACTACATGAGGAAAACGTGTAGTTTCTGAAAATTGAAGACACTACACCTCGGAATGTAAGAAGCATTCATATCCAAGATTGACAGAATCTAGACCTGCAGCCAACTCGGTTTTGTCTTACCTAGTCCACTTTTTTTTTTTTTAAGACAATTTGCACCCCTGCTTTGTGAACAGTTCGTGACTCTGCTCACTTCTCATGTTTCTGCACCAGAGCCCTGTGTGAGCAGGGGCACATGGATATAGTCAGAACTTTCACGTCCACGAACTCCATTGGCTTTGGACACATCTTTCCCTCATGGCATCTCCATATTACCCTTCCTATGTAAACAGCAAGGGTGCAAAAAAATCCAGACTCAGTGATGAAAAGCAGCATGAGCTGCACAGCTACCCCAGTGATTCTCCCAGTTAACACCACTCTGTGGCTTCACCTCACCTCGCATTCTTCTCTCCCTCATACTCTGTTTAAGATTCGAACTTCGAATCTAAGTCTAGTGTTCAGCAGAGCCCTATCACCTGCACAAAGTCACCTCATGAAACAGAAGGTGGGTCCTCGCTGTGTTCCTCGCCCAGCTGCCCCTGGACTACAGTGTCTGGCCGCCTGCAGATCAGGAAAAGAAACCAAACTGAACCCTCTCAGGTTGCAATAATTTACTCTCCCCTTCCCAGAAGATGATTTTAGCAAGCAGGAAAACACTCTTTGTCTATGTACCATTCTCAAAGGCACAAAAAACCCTTTACGAAAGTATAATTTTTCTTTCTGAGAGCTAATTAACACTGAGAACAGACACTGTAACACTCTGAGGTTTCCTCTGGCTGACAATTTTAAATACTGTTTCCATCAATCTTCATGGACTACAAATTGAACACCTGCTTACACTTCCAGTGAAATACCATTATTTAACCTGCATTAAAATGATTCTTCCGGTTGTCATACTAAAATTTCCAGCTCTTGTACTCTGAACTATATAATCTATTATAGCCTTTATCTTTACACTAACCATGTCAGGAGCAATCTGTAGATATTTTAATCTTTTCCTTTCTAATACCATAATCTCCTGATCATTAATCAAAAGAGAAAAAAGAGAGAAAGACTTGCAAAGCTGTTCTATGCTTCCAGTTCCATGTTAGCAGTTGCTAAGTCACTTGGCAAAACTATTAAGCAGCCAAGCTTTTCTGTTTTATTTGATGTTTTGTTTTAATTGTGCTCCCTCTGTTAATCCTCCTCTGTTGCTTTATTATGCATTACAAGCTTCTTCACTTCCTAGATTAGATCCATAGTTCTTTATTACTCCTTGGCATAGCTTGCAACACCCCACCTCAGTGCCCCATTTGTGACTGGCATATGATGCTTTATTGAGCTAGACCAATGTAATGTGAATGCAAATGATTCATTTTCTAGCACTTCCTAGGATTCTTTTTTTGGGTTTGGAAATGAGAGCAGATTAGAGGAAGTCTCATTATACCAGATGGGACACTTACACGAATCAACCTTATCTAACATTGAAGTGAGCCCTGTTCAGACAACAAAGCTACACTACGTGACATCCAGAGGTCCCTTCCAACATACAGTTTTCTGTGGCTCAAATTCCAAACCTACTCTCTTTCTGGCTCATTCTCATGCCTTAACACTAAGTCTTTCTTTTGCTACGTGCATGAAGTCTTAATAGGAGTATGTGCCCACATACTGTTGAAGGGCTACATTCACAACATAGCAATTCATGTTCAAATATTCCCTGCCAGCAACCTCACCCTGTTCTCTCCTGTTCCACAGAAATGCTTGAAATATCTGCCAGAGATTACTCAGTGGCTTGCTTTCCATTTCTCGATGCACTTTCACTTTGCACAGAGTACCCATCAGGAGCCGAGACAGAGGTTTACTTCCTCCCAGGTGAGTGCCCTCACCGCAACATTGTACATCATGTCCTCACCCTCTGGTTTGTTCTTTATCCTCTTCCAGGGGAATACTCAACTACTTCAGTGTAGTATATAATAGATTTCAGGGGAAGAGATAGTGCTGTTACCCTTTCTTTGTTTTTAATGAGTTACCTTAACTGTTCCATTTGAGTGGCGCATGCACACATGCTACGGTCTCTGTTTAAAGGGAAGAAATAAGTCAAGAACAACAAATCCTATCTTTTTGAGGGTCCGATGCTTGTCAAGCACCAGTATGCCACGGCCTTCCTAGAGAGAGTGTCCTGCAGAGAGCAACTCTTCTAGGGGCGAGGCAAGCCCTCCTAGACAGTGGGTGATCTCAGCAAGTGTAGCGATTTCTCAGCTACAAGTGATTCCAGCTCTTGTGATTCAGCTCTTTGCAGGATCACCCGAGGCAAACTCGGGGACAGAGAGACAGGAGGCCTGTATGGCAGTTCCACAGAGGGAGCCTTTATTGTCCAGCCTCCCTGCGAAGGGGAGGCCATGGACAAAAACTCCCTGGGTCAGGGCAGACTCAGGCCCCTTTTTATGGGGAAGGCAGGGGGTGGGGAGAAACCAATTAGCCAACTGGATACAAGGTATTACCATAGGGGAACAAAGCATGCTGGGGTTGCTCGCCTGTAACCTAGAAGTGAGTTGCTGGAGACAGTGTCCCTTTTTGCCCTCAGGCCTCTCTTCTTCAAGGGAGCACAGATGGCTCCTGTGCTAGAAGTTCACAGCCCTCTACAAAATCCCTCCCTTCTGTGTCTTCCTCCTAGGTCTACAGAGGAAATAAAAACTTATTTTCACAGTCCCAGCAGAGTACAGGCTGATAATTTCTCTTGCATGGTTCTAAGCCAGTGAAACAACACTGATGACAAGTTTTAAACCTCATTAATGCACGAAGAATAACGCACTGGTTATTTGTCACATAAAAATTAGCTATAAAGAATGACCTCTGCATGCAAACAGGAAAAGTTGCCACTAATGCAGAGAAGCATTTTGCCATCTACCAGAACATGCCGCTTAGGAGTAGCAATTTCTTGTATCCAGATGCTTCCTCAAGGTCATTTCTGGGGAGAGACAGAATCTCACAGCATTGTGTGTTTCTGTCCTGCTTTTTGGGTCAAGTACAAGCATCAGCGCATCCTGGGGAATGAGGGAGACACTGCAAGCTTGTGGCTTCCACTGCATCATGAAATTCACAGCTTTCAGCAGTTCAAGAGGAGCTCATAAGAAGGCAAGAGCAACTCCTCTCCACCTCTGCAGATCCTGCCCAACCCTTATCCACATCCTTCAGAAGAAGGGCTGTTCTGCACACTGGGTGAGACAACCGTCTGCTGCACATGCTTCGGGCACTGCTGCCAAAGCTGACAACTGAGGTTGTGGTGAGAAATACAACTATGGCCCAAAAGCTTCATAGAAATATCTGAAATAAGTATTAAACAGCCTTTTTCTTTCTTTTTTTT
>VZTE01005042.1:965896-1054100 GCA_013397775.1 Eulacestoma nigropectus | reverse complement strand
TTTTTTTTTTTTTTTTTGTGGATTAATTTCCTCAGTACAAACAACCAGATGAAGAATTCGAAGGAATGTGCGAGAACATAAGTGGGAAGCAAATGAGTGAGCAGGGTGGTATTACCATGCCCCAAAGTGAATGTTATCTCTGCACTATGAAAGAAGCTAAAAATGATACCTGTCAACTATGGAACATTTGCTGTTTGAAGGAATAAGAGATTAAATAGCTTCACGAAATGCCAGAAGAGATGAGTAATTATTCAGTGAGGCACCTAGACCAGATTAATTACAGCTTGGGAAGAGAAATCCTGATAGGGATGTTTCTGTAAGATGGCAGCACTGAAGGAAAGCCTTCATGTTCTAGTAACCAACAGAATAATAATAACAGTATGAATAAAACCCGTCACAGTAAGAACAATGAAACAATAAAGCAAGCCAACTACCCCCAAACCTCACATGACAGGAATCATTACTTCATGAAGAACGATCCAAGAACTATTTATCAGTGTCTGTCCTTCTTGCTCTAAGCCAGAACATCCAGCTCGTATATTTTAGGGTAATTTCCAAAGTATTTTTTTGTAAAATATTGAGAATTACTTTGCCCTTAAAATAGTGAAAAAATATATAAATAACTATGCAGAATCTGTTACAAAAAGCTTAAATACAGAAACTGGGAAGGGAAGAACCTTGAGTGACACCAAGGAGGCATGAAGAATACAATTCCCTTGAGAATTTAGAAGAAAAGTATTTTTATTCCTCACTCCCTACATCATCTCCTTTCCATAAGGTATAAGACGATGCTAAAAAAAGTGATTTTTTTCTGTTAGGGGGAAATCTGTTGTTCATAGCAATATCTCTCCCTGGAGGTATAAAGATTATTTGGAGAAAATTACACTAATCTCAATTGCGCTGACTGACAATTGCAGTCAGAGAAGCCCTATGTCGCCAAGTATTTTATCAAAGGAAATACCACACACTTCAAGAGCAGAAGATTATCAGACTCCTGTACTTAAAATTAAGCATGCAGTTTCCACAAGACTTTTGGTCTTATACAAGAAATATCCAAATACACCATGGTAATTTCTTTAAGAATAACCTCAACAGTCTTTTGCTTCTAATGAAAGTAAATACTAAATTCAAGTAGCACCCCAATTTACTGTCAATTTCATTTTTCAGCTGCACTGTGTCACACAGCATGAATATCTTAAAGGTAATGCAGTTTTAATACCTTTACTTGTAGAGATAGAAAATTTGCTTTGGCTCATCCAAAAATCCTTCCCTATGCTCAGTCTGCAGACAAAATTCCTCTTTTCAGTTCTCCATGTCTTTTTCAGTTGCAGGTGACTAACAAACAGCACATTTCACTGTGATGCCTTCAGAATTGCTTGGATCTGATCCCACATGGATGTCGTGCCCTAACTCAGCAGGATAGTTTTAAAATCTCCCTCCTGGGCAGGCCCAGGTCCTGGAATCCCATCCTGCAGTTGTGTTCCCATGACAGGCTCCTCTTGTGCTTTCAGGATCTGAGTTGGAGCTGGTCACTGCCATCACTCCATGGAAACTACCAAACCCAACTTAGAAGGTCTTCACATACCTCTAAAAATAGACAAACTCCTCCAGCACTGCTGTTCCTGGAACGAGGAAGGACGTTCAGCAGGGAACCTAACCAGGAAATAGTGCCTGCAGGAGCAAGGGGAGAGCAGCAGCAGCAGCAGAACCAGCCCCCAAGCAGCTAATGAGGACAACACCCCGCTGATACTCTCCACCACCTGCTGATTGGGCATTTATTGCCTTGCTCTCTTACTCAGACTGGTGTAATTTCCTCATCCCAGCACTGCTCTGCCCATCTTTCCACTCGTCTTCCTCTTTGGAAGAAAATCCTCAGTCTTACTCTAAGAAAAATATCCTTCTGAAACCCCAGTGAAATCCTCCTTTTTCAATGAAAGAGAAAAAGTAAATCATTATCAGAAGAACAAGCTTACTGCTCCTGCAGTCACACTGATTGCTTTACCTACACTTTATGCACAATTTTCTATCCTTCCCACTCCAAGTTTTCATTCTTTGGAGGAATAAGAATTTCTAGTTGCTCTGTATTTGCAAAATTTTAGCATACATGGGCTTTGTTCCTACTTAGTCCTTGATTCCATCATTATAATAATAAGAGTTGAATATTCAGAAATAATACAAAAATTAGACAGAAAACTAATTACCAGGAAAAAACAACAAAAAATAAAAGTTTTCTTAAGGTCTATGCTGTCTCAAAGACTTTCTTCCCTAGCAGTCGAGGTGTGAAAATTAGACTTTGCAGTTCAGTTTCAGGTGTGAGAATTGCCAGCGTTGCTGAGAGCATTCTGGCAGATAACTTCGGATGCAGCACACCTGTGTTTGTAAGAACAAGTTAAGTAAGCCTAGTTTTCTTCCTTTTGTCTGAGATATTTATTTACTGCTTAGAAGTCTATAAAGAAATTCTACCATTACAGTTGAACATTTTCCATATTTTCTTCTAGTTAAAAGTCTAGCCATTGGTCCACATAAAGATTTTTGCAGAAAATGTTTGACCTCCTTAGATACTGTTATAATTCTCTTAGGGAGAAAAATTGTTAATGGTTAAAAATACACAACAACAGACTGTAACTGCTTTTCCAAGCAGTTCTCTTTTTAAAACATTAAAAACAATAACATTATTTTTCTAACCTTAACCCTCCATAGGTATAGTAATATTTTTCTTTTAATTTGCTTTTTCCTCCAAGGGTTTTCCTATTCAAAAAAATCTTTTCTATTTGTTTGCCATTTCAAAATCGTGCTTGTGGGAATGCACCACATTTTGAACTTCTCATTCAAAGATAATTCACAAAGAAGGTCTCTGTGTGGTTTTATGCCCAGTTTTAGCTGCTTTTTCTGTCTTTCTATGCGTATGTTGGTAGGTGGATTTTTGCCTTCAGCCAGTTCTTCCTAGTGACAGTATGAGGTGGGCTCACAGCTCTGTCAAGAAATTTGACGTTGAAAAGAGGACACGGTCAAAAGTTTTTTCACCAGTCACGCTAATATTTTCAGTAGATTGAAGAAACTTCTTATTTATAGGAATTATTAGGACAATTTTAGGAAGAAATCAAAGATCTTCAAAGCTGTTGTACTGTGCTGTAAGAAGTATCTTCAAGCACAAACCAACAACTTTGGAGAATAGTACAGACAGTTTAATTGCTGGTTATAGGATCTGAATTTGTTTGTTGCTCTCCAATAGCCACTTTCAGCTGAGCAGTTCAACAGGAATTTGCCAGTGCTAACCAGTCAGCATGTTTTTATTAAGAAGCTCAGTAACACACTGAAGAGCTCTGGATAGCTCAGGCTGTGTCCTGTTTGAGGTGCTACACTCCACACCTTCCTTTTCTCAGTCAAGAATATTAACCAGAATTAACAATGACAAATAACATCACACAACACTTCACATTCAAGCAATGGCTGATTGACTCAGCCAGCAAGAACTGTTTGTCTTTGTTATCCTGTGCTGCTGCCTGGCCACATTGCTCTCCTGAAGTGTTGATGCTGCGTAGGCAGGTGCTAACAAACAGGAATCTATTGCAATTTCCTTTGAGTAAACTGAAAATGATTAAATGAATACAATAAAAATGAGAAATGTAAGTGTTACTGGAACAGCTATATTTGGCAATAAATCTGCCCTTGATTACCTGTTGTTTGCTAGTGCTCACTGGCTGAAGACAGTGAGCTGTCTCTACTTTGTGTTTCTAGAAAATTTCTGCCCTGATGAGGCTTCTCAGTGGTACAATCTAATTATATTTAGGCATCTTCTTAATCAGTTGCAATTATGGAATCAAATACAGTTCAGAAATCAATCACACCCAAGAAGTCTGTCTTCTAATCAGAAGTTCTGATGAAAGAAGTCTGGCCCATTTAGTCCTATATGATTATTTTTGCGTAAAGAAAATGTCTTTGCAGTAAAAAACTCTTGCAAGTGCCAACACAGCCTAGGTGTGAGCACATACTCCAAAGCCATGCTTGAATTATTAGAACTACACTGAGTCCATGCTGCTTCTGTTGCCAGAATCTCTAGAGAAATATCTCGCTGTTACTGGTGTTGCTCTAAACCCCTTTGAGAGTGCTTTGTTAAAAAGACAAAAGTTCAAATCCCCCTTTGGGAGACTGTGGCCAAAGCCATCTCCATTTTCATGTTTTTCAGCACTCTATGAGGTAGAATTTAATCCATTATTTAAAATTCTTTTTAAAGTAAGGTTTGGTGTTTTTTTCCCTGATGATTTTCTGAAGGGTAAAACATCCCCTAGAAGAACTATCATCAATAATCTCTTTGCAATACTTATCTGGTCCTTTTTAGAATTTTATTTCCTTTTCTTACAAATTAAATTTATTTGCAGAGACAGAACTCTTCAAAGATATTCCCACAAGATCTCTGGTTAGATTATACCACTACTTCAAATGATAATGAATCTGTCTCTGAAAAACAAATGTTTGCCTCTTCTAAATTGTGCCTTGAGTTCCCTTGAGCTTTACAATTCAATGAGCATTAATGTTACATAGCATAAATAATGGGACTTTTTCTGAGAAGACAGGATGCAGCTGCTGATGCTTAATTAAAACTTACAAGATTTGTTGTGCTGCTTTGATCTGTTGCTTTTTTTGTTTCTCCACCTTTTGAGCAAAGGTTCTGTTGAAGCCTAAACGTATGCTACGTGTTTGTCTCAGTGAATGTCATGCACACGACCTGTTTCAAGCTTTTGAAAGAAAAGGACAATTCCTTTCAAGGTGAAAACATTGACACGTTTCACTGTGTTTACGTTAGATTTTTAGATCCATGTTAACAATATACACAGCTTATATATTCAGGTGATCTCAAGCAGATGACAGTGACACAGTTTGTACACACAAGCAAATATACCTGGAAGAGTTCAAAAAACATGTAGATGTGGCACCTGAAGACATGATTTGGTGGTGAACTCAGTTGTGGGGCGAGGTTGATGGTTGGACTTGATAACCTTAGAGGTCTTCCCCAACCTTAACAATTCCGTGTGTGCCAAACGCCATAGAATAGGTATATATATCTCATTTTAATGAACATAATTTATGCAGGAAGCCTATACTGCATAATATACAATATGCATCGTCCTACAGAGCACTGATACAAACATTGGGCAAGACAAGAATTAGTCAGAGGCAGCATAAGATGCTGCTGGAATGGGTCGGTGTCTACAGTGCTGCATGATCTACAGCAGCAAGGACAACATTGCATTCACATCTGCATAGGAAGTAGCACAGCTTCTAACAGTACAAGGACATTTCTTGGCATTATTTGAGGAAAAGAGGCTATGCTGAACCAAATCAAATCAGAAGAAAAGCAGAGAAACCTGCAGTTCTCCCCCTCCTTTCTGTATTTTGCAAAAGATGCAGATGTCATGTGCATTGGAGCATGGGGCAGAACATCTCAGCTAAAAAAGACCAGGGGCAGGGTGACATGTATGAACCAGGGGCAGTCAGAACTAGCCTTACCTAGTCTTTGTACCTTAATGAAAACCATTATATAAGCATTTATCTTTCAATGTTTATAGCGATTATTGCCACTTAATTTAAATACCAGATTACTTTGCTCTCTGTCAGATAAAAAATATTTAGTCACATCGTAAGAAGAGGACTAAAGAGTAATAGAGAAAGCTTAACCATGCATACAGTGGTGTCAGTACTATGCACTGCTTAAAGCTCTTAGGATAAAAGACAAAAGTCACTTTTCATCCACAGTCATGCCAGTGAAGGTAGCATCCAGGAACTGAATGAGTGCCGCTTGTGCTATCTACCAGTGGATAGCAAGACTTTTGGTGTTAGGGTCCCAGCTCACTATTACGGATTCTTAGAAGCAGTCCCTTTGTTCTACTGAAAGCAAAACATGATGTACACAAGAATCTTTGGTGCTTTTGCTGCCATCCAGACAAATATGCCATGGCATGCTGTAGGGAGCTGCATGGCCATGCTGCCTTTGCCACCTGGAAAGCCAATTTGGCTGCTGCTGTGCAAAGAGAGGGTTGGTCATGGGAGGTGATGGCTATTGCTAGAGGAGCATGTGGGACAAACATGAATGTCTTTCCAGGATTCAGTAGTCCCTGACCTACTCACAGCCATCTCTCCTCCCAGGGATGGCAAGAGTCAGCGTTACCTGGAGTACTGGCAAACCTTGAAAGAACAGCTCTGAAATCAGGACAGAAATTCATTGCACCCTTTGCTCCATCTAAGCAGCTACAAGCTTCTAGAAGTTGGAAGATCATTAGCTATCTTGGCAATAAATAATGCAGAAGACAGAATTTTTAAAGAGAATATAATGTGCCTGAGAGCTGCTACCACGCTCATTACTGATTTCTGCCAAAATTGTATGTGTCTTCATGGATGAAAGTAGTCAAACACCAGATCTTGAGATCTTGATTTGAGCTGGCACCATTTTAGTTGGTATTTTCAGTCTGAAAACAGCACAGATACGCTACAAATTGATGCTTGTGACTGGCAGGTTTCAACAGGAGCAGAGGAACTCATCTACTCATCTCCTCATTTGGATTTATCTTAACCCTGCTATGGAGTCTGACTCTCCTCTTCTGGATTACTTGCATACAACATAGATTTGATTTGATTTAACCTCTCTTTTAGATAAACCTCAGAAAGGTTTGAGAATTATAAATTTACCAAACCTTTCTGTAAGAAGGACATTGTCATCTACACTCCTTATTCCTCTCTGCCCTTATATCCTGCTCAGAAATCAACTCTTTTGACTTAACAAGGACAGTCCCTACTACTGTGTAATCTGTGCCACAGAAAAAGAACTGTTTGATTTATATTGAACCATTTTAATTAAAAATTGTAAACATTGTGTTAAAGGACATGTCCTCATTCTGCCACACTTTAACTCCTTGTTTTAAATTCTCTACTTCTCTGCCACATAATTGTCAGGAGATTTCTAACATACCCATTTTAAATGAAAGATTTTATTTTTAAAATTAGTTTTGTGATTTGGCACAAACTTGATGCGGCGGAAGGTGGCTGTGCAGTGAAGACAGCTGAACTGATGCATTATGAAAAGTATTATCGTGTATGGAAAAAGATTAATCATTCTGTAGGTCAAGCCTAGAGTTAGGATGTTAATTTGCTAAGTGAGATAAACATTTTAGTAAATGAAATAATTATTTTTTTTTCTGGCACAGAGAACTAGATGTCCACCTGCAAGGTGTGTATATGACAATATAATAGTCTGGGCTTTTGATGGGGGGAAGTTTTCAGAGTTCAAGCAATATCTAATACTTACCTAGTAGTCTGACCTGCTATGTCATTTTTCAAAGTTACAGATAAAAAAAATAAAAGCCCTTGGACACCTGGATTTTGTTGAAACACAGTATGGAGAGACCTTGAGAATGTAAAGGCAAGAAATAGATTCAAGGGGTTGCGTTACTCGGGAAAAATCTGTCTTTGCTGAATGAGGCAGACGTGTTATCTAGCAAACCATTTAAAAGTATTGCTTAGGGACTGCTTGTGCTGTATGAAAGCTGTTCAACTTCCTCTTTCTGCCAAAACAACTTCATTTTGATATTTTCACAGCCGTGGTTCTTGTTGTTTCAATTTGTTTCTTATTCCAAACCTCCTTCAGAACAAGGTGGTTACCTTTCAGACACCTGAAGAGACGCCCTCACATTTTGAGTTTCACTTTGCTTACAGTGAACTGGGAAAAAACATATCAAAACAAGTGAGCACAAGTGTTTTGGGGTTTGTATTTAAAAGAACAGGAAGACATAAGCTCTTTGATGAGACAACTCAACCTTTTACATCAAAACTCAGTCGCATGTAACAAATCTAAGTGCATGTGCCAGGCCCCTCAGGAAGTCTCGTGGTAGCGTGTGCTGCTTCTGTAGGTATGGAAATGTGTGGGTAGATGTTGGCATCCCCTACTCACGTTTTCAAACTTCTGATTGAAGTCAGATAACCAGACAAACAAGATGCAAAGCAGAGGAGCACACTGAAAGATTCAAGGTGAGCTTCTAGAGAGCTTGTGGGCCAAGTGCACAATCACACAGGCTACAAATTGTGGTCAAAGAAACAAATCTGCTGCAGGTTTATTCGACTGCATACAGTGAAATGAAACCTTGAACTTTCTTTTCAAAGAAATATGCTTTTATCAAAGAAAACTTTGCTTTCCTCAGCTTTGCTTCCTGGAAAGAACAAACGCAGTGTTTGCTTCATTCCTCCTGGGTAATGCTGGCAAAGTGCAACATTATTCAACTCTTTACTAACTGTACTCCTATTTTAGCCCTCTTTAGTAAGCTCTTTATCAGATAGTCATTGCACAAAAGAGAAAAAAAAAAATGGTGGGTAGAAGAATACTCAATACCATTGATAAAATTATTACCTTTCCCTTAATGGGATTCACTTAAAATTATCCTTTAACATGTATGCTCTGTAATGCTTCATCATCGTGAGGGAGAAGAAATTCTGCTTGTCTCGTGACTTTTGGACCTGGAATTACAAAGGATGATGAAACCACAAGGTTTGCAATAAAAGGCTAAGAGCTGGCATCAGTAAATAGCATCACCCCATATCAAAAATAAGCAGTTGAACCAGATCTTTCACAGACCAGATCCTCAAGATTTCAGGGCTGTGTATTCAGATGGCCAGTGCTGCAATTAGGGTTAAGTTTTCCTGACTATCTAAGCTGCTAGGTGAGACTAAGTTTTCTTACTGCACTCCTCTGCTGATCCTAACTGAGCATACCTTCAAATGATTTTAGCATTCCATGTGTTGAGGTTTTTTGAAAACATACCTTCTATATTGGTGCTGAAGTGGGAGCTGACAGCAGGTGTGTGTATATTAATATTTGGATCCTACCAGGACAGCTTTTGCAGTAAATCTCCAATCCATGACCATTTCTTATGCTGTGTCTCACCTAGCGAAGCTGTCTCAGAGTGTGCAAACCCGGATCTTTCTGGATCCATGCTGAATTGAAAGATGGGACCAAGAGCTACCCCTTCCATCCCACTGCCTCCATGAGTATGTGCAGTGTGGGTGCCGCACTCGCAGCACTAAATGTTTTGTTCTGCCGATCTGCTCCTATTGCACTGTCCTACTTACTAATACAGACACAGATATCTCTAGAAAAATCGCCTCTGTACTCTTGGAAACATGATTTTAGTGGCATAGCCACTGTGCAGAGGGGGGAATGGGGCAAAAACACAACTCAGAGTTGTTTCATCAGTAAGGAAACTGGGAATAGTGTGGCTAAAGGTTTCTCCTCCAGGAGATATAACCTCATGCTTACCTAGCCTTGCTGCTTTCAGCATGACCCCCATTTCAGTGCTTGCTGCTGCACCGTGCCATGAGATGGTACCAAGGTGTGGTTGAGGCTCAGAGGGCATCTCTGCATGTTGATGCTCCTCTCTGCCCTGCACTGTCTGTACTTCTGTGGATCATGGAGGGCACAATAACTTCCTAGGACCCAGCTTTGAGGTAGCCAGAGAAACAACCCTTTTTGTCTCCAGTGCCTCCTGAAGTTAACAAACAGCAATCATCACAGGGGTCTATTCTAACTAAAAGAATTCTGGGGAATGTAGCATTCAAAGGGAAAGGTAGAAGTTTTCAGTGGAGAAGGCAGGGAAGAATCAAGTTGAATGTAAAACACAGAAAGAAATTAATTCAGCGTTCTGCATGCAGTATACATTGGTAGCAATTTCTACTTGTACATTGAGCTCAGGGAAATATATCAAATATATTACAAAATTCATTGTATCAAATATTACAAAATTCATTTCTCTGACCTTGTGCACATTTCTTTCTCACGAACTAGGTCTTTATGTTTGATTCATAAAAGCACAAGGGAACTGCAGAATATTCAACTGTATAAAAGCAATATGTAGGGCAGACTTTGCTGTAAGATGAATGATGAAACATTAGCACAAAGATGAATAAATTAGTTTTGTGCAAAACAGTGGTCTAATAGTTTGAGAAAAGTATGGGGGAAATATAAGGTTTCTTATTCTGTGGCTATCATCATGCTATTTGGGCACATTTCATAGTTAATAGGACAGTTTTGGGGCTGGTAGTGGTTCTGAAACTTATTCTTATGGAATCTGTGAAGTGTGTAAGGAATGCATCTGCATATGTACAAAGGAATTATGAATCCTGCATATTAGGGGTAAAACCGCAGCAGATCTGATGCTTTACTCCAAGCATCAACACTTAATGCCTTCCTTCCTTCCTGGGGAAATAATTGTAATATGACTCTAATTGAAAGCCAGAGGAAATCAGTGCTATTTGTCCAAATATATTAACTTTTGGCTAGATTGTGTGGCTGCAACCCCCTGTTTTGTGGAATTAAAGTATTTGACAGCTAGGGCAAGTTTGTTCTTAGAGTACTACCAGGTCAGGACAAACTGGGACAGGTTTTAACACATCCTGTCACATATGGGACAGGTCGCTATCGACTCTAAGTCCTTTCCTATTTTATTTATTATTGTTATTTATTTGTGCTTTGCTAAAGCAACCTTGTTCATCAATGATTATAGAGGTAGCCTAGGTACCTGCATCATACACTGTAGTTTTTTGAGTGACTGCATGTAGACAGATGGTTAAGGGCCTTGGAAATTCCACCCAGAACACTGTCTCTCTTTAGTCCTTACCTTTGCTCTTTTTAAATTGAAATCAGAAAACCTATTAAAACTTGAAATGAGTACAACTTTTAAATGAAAAAAGCTGACAGATAGCCAAGCAAGGCTCAAACTAATTTTGGCATTTTAATGCATAATGAATTAACAAAGCCATTCAGAGAGGTATCTACTATCTTTTTGACATCACAGATCTCCAAATCATTCAAATCCTCATTAAGGTAGCTAACATATTAAACCAACATATAGCAGAAGATTAAAAAAACCCCAAACAACAAACCTAACCATCAAGTCACACATCAAAGGGAGAAAGCTGCAGAAAATTTACTCAAAGAAAAAAGACTTATAAATTCCTTTGTTATTTTTGATCATTTTTAAGAAGCACATTAAAGAATTTCCCTCCCTTTTCCTAATTTTATCCAAACCAACTGTTTAAAAAGATGGGGAGTAGAATTGCCATTTTCAAATAAAATTATGGAGGCTAACACCTTAATTAACTATCAAAGTTTAAAAAGAAGCTACAAAAAAATTGCCAAATTTGAAGATTCGAGGAAAGAAAACCAAATCTCCAAAGACACACCTGTGCAAAAATGAGCACAGCATCTAGATTAAACACTCTCTTCTAAGAAAGTCTAAAAAAAAACCTAAGAATTCAAAACAAGCAAGATGATACTTCTAGAAGAGAAAGGAAAGAATTCTTTTGGGCTTGGAAGTGCACCAACATTGCAAACTCTATTAAAAATCCATACAAGGGGCTAACCCAGAACCGTTTGTTCAGCTGAGGTCTTGGAGCAGCAAGAATGTTTTGCTGACACATTGCCCACTGTTGTACACAGTGCCAGATGCAAGACAGGCTTGGCAGCAATAATTCAACCTGCCAGCCCCAGGGCAGGGAATGCTGGTGGCTTTACTGACGATTCCAAATTTGTTGCTTGTATAGAATGGTTTGAGTTGGAAGGGACCTCAAAGATCATCCAGTTTCAACTCCCTGCCATAGGCAAGGACACCTTCCGCTAAACCTGGCTGCTCAAAGCCCCATCCAGCCTATTCTGGAACATTTCTAGGGATGGGAGCATTCACCACTTCTCTGGACAAGTTGTTCCACTGCCTTCAGAATTTTTTCGTTATACGCAACCTAGACCTACTCTTTTTTTAGTTTGCCGAATTTGACTACTCCTTTGTGTCTAGAAATACAGCTATTGCAGAAAAGACAGGTGTAAGCTCACACATGGAGAACAGTTTACTTTAAAAACTCGGGATATAGCTTAAGGAGCTCTGGAGATACCTGAAATCATGTCAAGAGATCTGGCTGAACTGCTGGAACTAGGCTGCCACCTACACCCAGCTGGGAAGTCTCTATCCAGCTTAGATATCTATGTGTGTTTTCACAGCTCGGTTCTTAAAATGTCAGTTTTCCCTTACCCTGCTAGGTCACGTGAGAGGACTTGTCTGGGAACTTTCTTTCTGCTCTGACTTGACTTTGCTTTTTCCTTCATCTCAACCAGAAATTTCAATGGGAAAGGCTTTATGGCAAAGGTGGTATTACACAGCAGAACCTGGAGGGAGAATAGAGCACCCAAAGAAAGTGGTTAAGAATTGAATTATGAAAGGTTTTTATTTACTGGCAGAGGGGAAAGTTTGCCCTGTAGCTTCACAGAAACTAGAAAGTTCAGATGATCCAGAAATAAGTGGCAGACAAAAATTCGAAGGAGAATCAGTTCCAACACCCATGGGGAAATGACCTCTTCTGTACTTTACAGAGTCTCCACATTAAACAGATGAAATGCAGTGCAGAGTTTCTAAAAGGTGTGCTTTCAGTGTTTTCTATTTTTTTTTCATAAAAAGGCTTCTTCAAATAGCTTGTTTTCAATATATTCTTAAAAGGGCACTGCTGTGTGTTTGTCTGAGAAGGTGGAGGGCGTGTTTTGTGCGAGCCACACAACAATGGCACCAGTCATGAGCGATTCAGCTCTTCAAGTGAAGTTTGCTCCAGCCTTTAATGCGGCTTCTTTTCGGATATGCTCTGGGAAGCACATGCCATTATCTGGTAGCGAAAGAGTAATAGGTGTGTAATAATTATGTGGAGGAAAACTATAATGTTCAAGAAAATCGTGCATTTTGATTTCTCGTTTTAAATGCATTTGAAACATTTTCAGCATAATAGACTAAGATAAGCAGGCAATGCTCATGCTTTCCCTTTGTGCCATTCTCGAAATGAAGTTTCCTTTGCTTCTGTCAAGGCAAACTCCATTTTGACACAACGGTGCTGATTTTTGTTGCTTTCAACTGGTTTAGGTCACCAGTACTGATACGTGTTTTGAGCCCTGTGTCTTGAACAAAGATCAACCTGTAAATCTCAGTCAAAGCTATACTCATATTTTCCCTAAGCACAGACCTGAGCTAACTTTAGTTATGTTTACTTCACAATTGGTTGTCCATTTATTTATTCATTTTCCTTTGGAAGCATTGTTTCTTAAGGAGCTTAGCATCTTTGCACTTTACTTCTCCCTGAGCTACATGGATAGAAATCCAATGCAAAACCACTGCAGCGGCTCTTCAGTTTTACTCATGTAATTTACAGACAACTTTTAATTTACTCTACATCTGTTGCTAATGATTCATAGATTTGAACAGTATTAGTAACTTTTTGACACCTCATGTTCAACTTCTCTCTTCCAACTTGTCTTAGACTTGTCATAGAATGTGATGATGTTCCAAGCAAAGGACATTTTGTGCTTTATCAGATTTTATCACTTGAATTTTAGTACAGCAATTGAAAAAACACCCCGACCTGTCTTCCTTATGAAGGCTGTTCTGTTGTCATATTGAAGACCTTCTCCCCTTTACTGATGCTAAAGAGCAAAAGCCTTAATTGTTCCATCATTAGTTAACTAGACAGAGCAGAAATCATCCTACCGTGCTTTCATTTTATTCTATTTTGTTCCTAGCTCTAAAGGTTCTGCTGGCATTTCCAAAGCATAATTGGGTTATTTCTTGAAGTCTTTTTATTTGTGATTTTTACATCTGACAAATACACTGTTCTTTGTGCTAATGGTACGTTATGCAACACCCTGATTTCTAGCATGTTTGAGGACTTCAAGATGGTGTGGGCTTCACCATCAGACACAGAGGTAACAATGTTTGTTAAAGAATAAAGCAAATAATTCATTGTTTGCATTCTTTTGCCCCAAGCTCACTCTCACCTCCTAAGAGTGAGTCACACAGGTTTCTGCTTTTGAATGAGAGCCAGAGCTGGTAATGAGCCACATGCATCAACTGTATTTACATTTTTCTTTCAGAGCAGTTGGTGGCTTACATAAAAATACAAAACATAAGCTTCACATGGAAAAAATTTCTCAATGAGATTTTCCCCATTTTCTCATTCATAAGTTAACAATTTCCTAATTCATTCAATTATTTAGTCAAGTAGTCACTAATTTATTCAAGTACAACAGATCACAATGTTTCTGCCATAGGCGTATGAGCACTTCCAGAAGGTGGAAGGCAGAGGGGCAAAAGTGCTCCCAGAAAAGTTTGTCAGTCTTGAAGATCAATAACTGTCAAAGAAAAAGAAGAGCTGAAGCTGAATGAAATTCCAAGTAAAGGGTTTAATACAAGAGACTGGGTGTTTTGACAGCACATTTACTGAGTGTAAACATGTGAGAGAGCTGAGCCCCCAACAACCTGGATTAGCGACAGGCTGGCAGTAGCACAGCATGGCAGCTCAGATATGATCTCTGCACAAGTAAACAGAACAGAGATCTTTAATTTCTGACACTTGCATCCTGAAAATCTTCCATATCCTTGTCAGCTTTTTTAGCAATAAATATTTTTCCTTACTTATATCTTAGCTTGGCTTGAATGAGGAGTGATTCAGCTGGTTAACTGTGGCATTCAGTATGCCTGGGCACAAAGAACTGTAATCTGAGCTCTAGACCATCCCATAGAATTCACTATGAATTATAACGCTTGCAGCTGATGTGAGAATCAATTTAAGCAGCAAACCTTCTTCCAGTGAACAGTGTTAGCCAGGAAAGCCTTCTGGAATGCAGCAAAGAAGTGGGGAATATATGAAAGTCCTAAGTGTTCTGCAACAGCATTTTTACTGGGGGGCTGACTTTTATGGACCATCACCTGATGACAGCAGAGGATTAGTTTAATGAAATATTATGTTTTAGACTTTTTCATGGAAAAATAATGTATTTTCACATCCACCTTTGGGAATATGTACCAGCTATAAGAATTAAGGTATGACACAGTGGAAAGTTCGTGTTAGGGGATAATTTAGAGTTGTCAGATACACTTTTTTCAAAAGTGAGAAAAGGTGAGAAAAGATAGAAAGTATCTGCTTGCTGACATGGAAAATTGTAAAAAAAAGTCTGAAAATCTCATAGCACTTGTTTCGATTTTTGGAAGACTTCAAAGGCATCCATACCATGACTGTGTGATGGTCAGTGTCCTAAGCTACTTCTGCCAACAAGTGTAAAGGGGCTTTTTCTGTTAATTAAAATCTCAAGAGCAGCCAAATCACAAGAATCATGAAGCTTATGCAGTCCTAATCTGAGTAACATAGGGGTATCCTCTCCCTATATACAGAAATTTACCCATTTTTTAATTACCACTGTATCTGCAGATTGAATAGCACAGGTATTTCCTCTTTTTCCTCCAGAATGGGAATGGTGTGACAGAGCAAAGGATGGACAAGAGGAAAAAAAGTGAATTTCTGAAAGTGAATTTCCTTCTACATCACGCGATGGGACGGTGAGCTAACAAAATGATAGTTTTAAAAGTACTGGTTGGACCTTGAATTAACTTGTTAGTTAAATGTTCTGCTTTGCATTTTTAGCAGATAAAATATTGGAAAATAATGTGTTTGAATGATCATTATTATTTACAATGGGACATGAAAATTTCAGTCTGAAGTATTCAAACATAAAATTTGCTACAACCCTCATAGTATTAGAAACAAAGGAGCTGTAAAAGGTTCTGTAGTTTGTTCCTTTTTAAACTTCTTCCAATTTTATTTTTGCATGGGCCTGTTCTTACATTCAGCTGCCCTCAGTCCTTTTACTGCCAAGCTTTGGCAGTCACAGACACCCCTGTTCTCCAGCCATGCTTCTTTTTATTTCTCTAATGAATTTATAGCATTTTCTTGTGTAAGAGGTGTCTAAGTGATGTGCAGCCTGTGTGTACGTACACTGCTTTTATGGTTCCAGGCTCCTCATTTCTTCTAAAAATTCATTAAAGGGCCATTAAGCAGCTCTTGGGCTTTGGTGATTAGGCCAGCAGGGGAAAAAGGTAAACACTGATTAATTTATTGCCACTATTATAAATTCACATGGAATGTGAAGAACTGTATTGCTCCACTGAGTTTTACACATGCACATTATACTTAAGAGAAACTGTCTACAAACCAATTACATTATCTTGATAGACTAAATTTAGGCGATATTCCTGCCAGATATACAAGGGCTCGAGATTGAAATGTGATTTACACAGCACATGGTTAAAGCATTTTGCTACCACTTCTTTTATACAAAAGGTATGCCGGTAAGTGCATGCATTAGTAGGAAAGGCTCATAAAAGTATTGACTTTTAAAAAAATATGATCACCTGATGTTGCTTTTTCCTTGATGTTTACTACTTCTTTTTCAAAGATTTGGATACACATCATGAAGCTTTTCTAAACAAACTGCAGTTAGATTCTTTTAAAATCTCTGGTTCATTGGGTTTTTTTTAAAGATGCTTTCAACTGCAAGTTCACCTGTGGTTAGAGCTGTCAGAAAAACAAATTAATCAAGTAATTCAATAAAGACTTATGACAAAAAACCTCAAGAACTGGTAACATTGATATCTCAACAATGTATCCATTCAAAATACAAGAGATAAATAAATATTTGAATAGAGTTTTAAAGAAGTCCCCATAGATATACACAGTGCAGTAAGGATGACTGAGGCCTGCCATATTTCATCTACAGATTTAAAACTGCCAGCCCATCTCCCATCCCAGACAAAAGAGTATATGGAACCAAAACAGGCATACAGTGGTTTTGCTCATGGCAAACCTGACTAGCATCTGAGAGTTAGAAGCTCAGGGTCTTTGTGAGAGACAGGCTTCAAAGTGACTGTTGTACTTAGTAGCTGTCAATAGATCTATATCCCATCAATTCCATTTAATTCTCTTCGGAGGCTAGTTATACTTTCAACCTTTTGTGATAATGAGGGTATTAGAACATGTCCTACTTGTTCTGATATGAGAAATGGGAAAAACAGCCCCTCGTCACCTTCTGCCTAGCTTTAATGATACATACTTTCAGTATACATTTTTCTAGCTGCCTCTTTTTCAAGCTGGAGTGTCCTCTTGTATTTCTATTTCTGGTTTTGACTCTCTGATTTTGTCTGTTCTTGTGTGGAAGCTGTTCCATACTTCTACCATTTTTTAACACCGAGGGACTATAAAATCTTAAGGGTTGGAAGATCATCAAGTTAGGGTTAAAGAACATTTTGTCCCAGGCATCACTGCCATGGGCAGGGACACCTCCCACTAGACCAGGTTGCTCAAGGCCTTATCAAATCTAACCTTGAACACTGCCAGGGCTGGGTCATCCACAACTTCATGTTCCAGTGTCTTACCACTCTCACAGTAAAGAATTTCTTAAAATCTAGCCTGAATTCCCCCTCTTTCAGTCTGTGCCCATCAGCCCTTGTACGATTGCTACAGTTCCTGATGAAGAGTTCCAGAACACAAGGCTGCTCCTGTCTGCCGATAGAGGGCTTGATCCAAACCATCCTCCTATAATCTCATAAGTGTTGCACACATGTGCACAATGTTTCTTTTTAATTCCATTCTTTTAATTGTTTCTAGCGTTTAGTTTACCTTTTCTACCACTGATGATATTTCTGGAGAACAAACATCAAGATCACAGTGAGTCCAGGATCTTTCCCTGACAGGTAAGGGCTGATGCAGGGCCGATTACTGTGTCTGTTTAGTTTAACTCAGGGGCACTTATCTGCATTTATGAATATTGAAACTACCTACTGTCCTATGGCATGGGGAGAGCACACTGCAGTTCCTCAGGCAGCTTTGTTTCGGCTGTCCTGATTACTCCTGTGTCAATTGCAGGCCGTGGCACCCTGTGATCACCTGCTCTCACTGCCCACGCCCTGGCTGCGCCCAGTGGCACCAGTCCTGAGCCATCTCAGAAATCTCCCTCCTCATCCTGCTCTCCCCTATCAGAAGGGACTGCCCAGCTCAGCTCCTGCTCGCTGCCTTTTTAAAGACATGCTCTTCCCTAAATCCTGATCAAATTTGGAATGGGTCCGAAAAACACTGCAATAGAAATATCTTCTTGTCCACTAGAGGGAAGTACCTCCATAATTAGGATGAGTGACCATACGGATCAAGGAAAATAGCGTTCTCTGTTTCTAAATTGCAAGACAACGCTTGTTTTGAGCTTTAATAGTAATAATTTAATGCACAAACGAAAATCTACTTTTAGGAAAGCCATTGACACATTAGGTAATAAATAACCTTTTCAACTGAATTATGTTAGGCTTGCTTTAATGCAGACTTCTGTTCAATAAAAGCTATCTTATGACTTAATAGTTTCACAGGAAATTGCTGTAGAGGAACAATTAAAGGAAATGAAAGTTAGAATTGTATTTCTAGAAAAATCTGTGTGGTATTCAACTTTCATAAAATAAAAATACCATTAACCTTTAATGAAACGACACTAAATTACTTTAAAATAGTTGTGACTCTAAAACTGAGTCATAAAGAGAAGTCAGCTGAACACTTCTGTTTATCTCTGCAGTGACATATGTAAACCACTCTTTTTTCAATCTTCTGCTATTTATATGGCACCATCAAAGAAACAATGGTTAAGGTAGAGGTGCTGATCTAACAAAACATTCAAATTTATCAGTTGTTTGATAAGAGGAGAGCATGCCAGACACTTGGTCTGCAGCAGTGGGAATGGCTTATTTCCCACAAAGTTTAGAAATTTATGTATAAGAGGACTAGGTTTTTTACAGATACAGTATGACCACATTACATTCTGATTTTATTTTTTCTTACTCAGCTCTAGTAGAGACACTACCATTTTTAGAACATTTTAGAAAAGCATCCACAAAAGCAGTACTACAATGTCTTAGAAGACTGATCACTAAAATTCTCCAACTGACTTAGAAGCTTATAAGATTTCCAATATTAAATCCTTGTGCAGTGTTCTACTGAAATTGAATGAGGTTTGAGCTTCTACTTCACTGTAACTCTCTTCTATCGCTATTTTGAACTTGCATAATCAAATAATAGTCTAAGAGGAATTTAGTAGGAAACCAAGTGTAACATGAATGTAAAGTCACTGCCTGTGTTCAGGCAGTCGTGCAGATATCTGACCCGAATTCCTTAACATTGTCACTTAAATGCCTGAGGGAAGGGATCCTCTTTTCATTCTATCATAAAATTACTGTTTTATTATAAAGGAAAAAAGACCCAAACAAACAAGAAACAGGTGACAAGATGCCACAACAGTGACTTTTGTTCTTGTCTGCCATAGGTCTGCAGTCAGCTTCACACAGAATCAACCCACCAAAATTCTCATGGCTTCAGTACTCGTTTTCACTTGGATACTTCATTCTCTTCAGCAAATCTTCCTATTATTTGCTCCTATCAGTTAAAAAACTTTAATATATTGCCAGAAAAGGACAACTTTTGTTATCTTGAATAATTTGTGGTTTAGGATACTGTTGCATGGAAATTATCACTAAAAAAATCCCAAACAAAAAACCCCAACAGCAACAGCAATAACAATAATAAAAGCTTCAAGACTGTCCTAGAAATTGTCACTTCATGTTTCCTGAGGAGAAAACAGGGCTGCTCTGTGCTGCATTCTCTTTTCCTTCCCTTGTGGTTGCCTCATGCCATAGGAGGAATTGAGGTGAGAGGCAGCTGCAGACAGTGCTGCATCCTTGTCCCGTGTAAACCAGAGCATCCTTGATGCTCCCCAAGCTGCTCTAGGAGCTGCTGTGGTCACAGCAGTGGTCAGAAGGACTCTCCCTGCCCAAACACAGCCAGCCAAGGGTGGCTTCCTACAAGCACAGCCCCCCTCCACAGATGTTCTGGAGGAAGGTAGGTGGCAGGGTCCGTGCACTTCAATTCCCTCTCTCGTCTGGGGGATCAGGACCCCCTGTGTGCAAGCAGGAATACCGGGGCCTTGGCCGGTGCATTCACAACAGATCACGAAAAGATAAACCTGCAGCATCAAGGGTTTTACAGATCAGCTCCTTGAACTACATGGTAGAAATTATTTTTAAAAAGTCAAACATTGTGCTTGTGTTTTTTTTTTTTTTTTAAGCTTAACACAAAGTGACAGTTGACTAAACAGTTTTACATAAAATTTCCATTTCCATTTGAAAAGCTTACATTTGCAATAAACATCCCTTGCTGGCTCTGTTCCCAAACTCAAGCTTTGCTCTGAAAAAACCCTCAAACACTGAAATAAACATTATTTCTAAACTGACTCCACCACCTCACTTTCTCCTTCACAGCTCCGTCTCTTAGATAATGTTAAGAGCTTCGACTTTACAAGGTGTTTTCCACTTCACACCAACATACTGTGAAACAAATCACTCGTCTGCAGAGTGAACTCTGCTTCATGAGGTTTTTGCTTTAGGTTCTGTTCTGAGCACAAACTGAAAAAGAAGATGCTCACTTACCACAGAAGAGTCGCTGCTGAGTTTTGAGCAGCAGAACTGTGAATGAGTGCTGCACAGAAGAGAGCATTTAAATGACATAGCTTTCCACTGAAAAATGGAGAATTTTGACCCAGCTTTCTGAAGTCTAAAGCCTATAATTAACAGCGACTAAGCTGCGTAAGGCTAATGGATTGCCTATGTAGCCAGCCTATCATTTTATTTAAAACATAATGGAAGCAAAACGCTCTCTCTGCAATCAGCAGGTTGTGGCAGCAGAGCAGAAATGAGCACAGAGGATAGGTGGGTGTTCTTTTGCTGGGTATCAAAACCTTGTTGAAGGAAACACATTTCTTTTGTAAGACTACAATGGAGATGTGAAAAGTACAAGGAAGGATTTCAAAAATAGAGTGCATGAACAAAGTTTCACGCTGAAGAGGTCAGAAAGGGGTCCCTGCTGTCTGAAGACACATGGAGCTGTGCCTGGCTTATTTTTTTTTTTTTTTGCTGCGTGCTGCTTTCAGCCATCTACACAGGCTACCTGGTGGAGAGTGAGATGGGTGATAGACTGCTCGGGGCTGGCTTACCCCCTAACCCTCGCCTGTCTTTGACAAGCATCCTCCTACAGAGTAACCAGAAGGTAAAATTTCCAGCAGTAGCCACTAATTGGGTGCACTTTAAGGGCTTTTGTGCCTACATCTGGAAAATCTAAGTGGCAAAGGGAGATGTCTGAGAATTTGGTTCACTATTTTCCTGGGGAGACTTCCCATTCCTGCATAGTTTGGAGCAGCATGATACCAAAACCAAAAATCTAACTTCTCTTCTTGTTTTAGTAACATCACGCTTCACAACCTTTCTAATTCCTGGTTTCTGCACCTACTGTAGCTATAGTAAAATCATACTTAGAGAAATATCATTAGCAATCTATTACATGTAGGTATTTAGTCATAAAGACAAATAATATTAAAAATAAATCACTAAAGATTTATCTTAAGAGAGTTAAGGTCAACTGCTAGAGGTGACAGATTTTTTAAAAGGTGCATTATGGGCACCTTGACCTTTAAAAATAATAAAATGCACTATATTCAGTTTATCTCAGGTGACTAGACATAAGCAGAATGGACATCTGCTACCACTGCAGTAATTCAGGCTACAACATTATTTCCATGATAACTGTATTTCCCTGCTATTTTTCAGGCATTCATAACTTCCTGAAATATTAATAAGTGCTGAGAATTATTATGCACCTAGGGCTCAGGCTTGTGATGTATGTAGCTCCGTGGCCCGAAGCTGACACTAGAGCTTCTGTTCACATGCTCTTCTAGAATGAAATCAAAACAGCAAAAAACAAGGCTGGAAGGCACCTTGAGGGTTCATTGAACATCCCCTGGCATTCCCACCCTGTGGATGGATAACCATACCTTCTTCTAATTTATTCTTAGCAACCTCCAATGATGGAGGAGAGTGCTCACATTTGCCTTCTCAAACCTCATTACTGGGACTTCTGCTGAAGCTGAGCCTTCCACTGCCAACCCATTTGGGGTTTTTTTTCCAGTCTTATGTATCTTGGATGGAGAGAATATCTAGTTGATGCTTTGACAGGACTTAATAGCGGGCTTTGAATACTTATGGGGAACTTATAGAGGGGATGGAGCCAGGTTCTTTACTGAGGTGCTTGGCAGGAGGCAATGGTCATAAATTAAAGAGAAACAGGAGCTGGGGAGGGTCTGGCTGTACAGCAGGACAATATTTTTACTATGAGGATCATTATGGACTGGATGAGACTCTCCCTCCTTGAAGGTTTTCAAGATCTGACTGTTCAAAATCCTGAGCAACTTAGTCTGAATTCATTGCCCCTGCTTTGAGGGAGAGGTTGGATGAGAAAACTTTTGAGGGCCCTCTTAACCTGAATTATTCTGTAACACTAATTCTATTTCTCTTTACCGAAGACCTTTGCAAGTAAACTGCTTTTACTTTTATCTAGTTTAAAAATGTATTCAGCCTCCCTTCAGAAGATGTGTTTTCCATGAACCTGGCTGTTATTTTTCCCCTCTAGTCTGTCTCTGCATTTGTCCCGTCTCTCCTGAAGGGCACTGAGCCTCTGGTTTTATATGACAAGAACACTTCTCCAAACTGAGGCCAGGGATATTATCAGTGGCAGCACAGAGTCTCAATTGCTTCATAAAAGCTGAACCATCATTTGAGATGGTTACATAAAAGATGATAACAGCATGGAATAGTATATCCAGGATGGTATTTTGAAATATGGATTCTCTGTAAGAAATCAGTTTGGAACTGCTCCAAATGCTCTGTACACATCCTCACCCATGCAAGACTTTAAATATGAAAACTAGAGTTCCCCTGAAATTCAGCTTTGCATGCATCTCCTTCTCCAAACCATGAGATCATTTTTCTCCCTTGGAGTTTTTGTGCTTTTTTCCAGAGTAGTTTCAAATACACCATTTTCCTCCAGAAACCTTCAGATTGGCACCAACTGTTAATGTTGTGCCCAAAGATGAATGAACTCAGAATATGACTCCAGAACAGAAGTGCATTTGCAGCTTTAAATAATGGGTAGTGCTTTGACAGCAGTATTTTTTATTTTTAAATTTTGCAAACAACTGCATCTCGATAGAATTAAAAAGTGCCTTGCAATAAGTCCTCTTCAAGAAAATATGGAGCAAACTGTGTCTTGGTTGTTTATGTGAAACAAAGAGCCCAAACTGTCAATGTTCCTCCTGACACTTGCCCTCTGAATACTCAGAAAATCCATAAAACTACATTTGAACAATAACGACCAGAACACACACAATATTTACCAGGAACTATCTAAAACTATTTCTGTGCTCTGCATCATGCTTTTCTTCTTGTAACCCTACACAGCCTCAAAGCCCAAAGCAATTCCTTGCAGTCCCTGTTTTTCCCTTCTTACCTGTGCTCTCCCCACAGACATGCCCAATTTTGTCACAGTCTGGAAGGATGTTCTTTTATGCAAGGAGTTTTCCCCAGGGTCTATTTTGATGCTTTTCATGGTTTTAAGACATTTAAATGTTTCTGCAGCACCATGGCTCACTTGTTCCCAGTCTGGAACAGTACCTGCTGACCTTGGCTGGATGGTAGTGAATTTAAATAGACAGACAAATGTAATTTTTACTATTTTCCTTGAGCATATTCCTTCCCACTTTCAAGGAGTTAGTATAGTCAAAAGAACAGCTTGACAACATAAAGTTTGCTGGTTAATTATTTCCTTCCAAATTATCCAGAGTATCATCTTTACAAAGGCCTATATCAATATCAGATTGAAAAATGGCTATTTACAAGTGGAGGCCTTGTGAGAGTCTTTATCTTGGCACCCACCTTTTTGATTACTTATACACAGTTACAAGTCATCAGACCTCAGGCAACGTTATATCATTCTTGGATCTTAATAATTTTGTTTATCAATTTTTCCTTATGTTTTTTGAGAGGTGATAAACTGGCAAAATGCATATTTAATCTGTATTTGCTACAAGTAAAATGGCCTCTGAAGCACTGGACATTTATTTTTACAGCTGGTTCTGAATTCAAATACACTGGTTATAAATAATTTCTGAGTGCCATGTAATATTTATGCTGGAAATCTGAAACTCCATGTCATGTTTGGAGAAATGAAACACAGAAGGAGAGGCTGCATTTTCACTGAACCAGTGCAGGCTGTAGTGTCTGACATGGTGCTACCAGTGCCCCTACAAGAACCTGAGAGCAGTGGCTGTTGCCCTGCCATTCCTGAGGAATCTGAAATTTCCCCCTTGACCTGCCCCTAATGAATGGGCTGCAATATCTCCTCAGCCATCCCCTTTATCCCTGCCCTTTGCAAGACCGCTTTACGTAAGAAATAAAGTGCATTTTGTTGGATCTATCCCAGTGTTTGCCTCCAGTTGACAGAGTGCAGAACATCAGCTGACTTTGACGTGTTGCTCTTTCACCTGATTGATTGTTTTTTGGAGGGAATGGTCAGGCATGTTCTTATTACATTGACTTGTTCAGCTATAACATGCTCTCAGTTGCTCCTATGGAGGTTAAATTCAGCTGTCCATCTTTCAGGTGAGAGTTGCCTTACCTGACTTTAGGAATCTCCAATTTGGACAGCTATGGCTAAGCTGTGTGCCCCCTATAGTCAACAGAAAGAAATAGACACAAAATGGATAACAAATCTGTAGATGGCAAAGCCTGGAAGGAAAAACATGATTGTTTTCAGATATGATTTTGAAGACCTGGGATGAATGTGAGCTTTTGCACTTAAATGGATTTCATTGGTTGCAAACCAACTCGGTAGGCATAGGCTGCCTATGGGTGACACTGATCACAGGCTGAACACGAGCCCACATTCAGGTCAATGTGATCAGGCTGTCAATGAAAAGGCCGGGCAGTACTAACCTAAGAGATCCTTCCTACCACTGTGTCCTGTTACAGGAACAGCACTGCCCCTTACAGTCAAGGGCAGAGTGTGTGGTGGGGGTAAATATCCCAAAGATTATGAGAAAACATGACCTAAGAAAGAAGTGGGATCATTTTTTCTAAAGAAAAGACTGAGATCTTTTAGGAGTCTCCTGTCTTCAGACATCCTAACACACTCCAAAATGGAATGAAGTGGCCTATTGTCCATAGTTGTACCAGGGAGGACAAGAAATTATTCGCTTGAGGTGAATGAAGAGCTAGTTGAACTTTCAAAAGACTTCTTCATATTAAGAATACTAAAGAACTGGAATAAATGACTTTGGAATGATCTCCATCACAGGAAGTCTTTAAGAGACAGTCAGGAATGTTGTGGGAGAGCAGCAGACTCTGTAACTTGCCAAACTCTTTTTCAGCTTTATTTTCCTACAGTTTTGTGCGTAAGCAGCTGATGCAGAAGGAAATAAAGGCGTGTGTGGCATACCACAAACAGCAGGTGATCCAAGCACCAACTGGTTTGCAGTTTCATGGACCTCAGGTTTATCCAGTTAGAACATCCCAGAGCAATAAAAACATAAGCAGCAGGCTATGCTAAATTAAGCAAGGATTTCAGGTGCTCTTATTGCAGTACTCTAAAAAGCAGCTTAAATGTCAAATTAGGCTCCAGTGAACAAAATATTACATGATAACCATTCCTCATAACACAGAAGCACAAAGCTCCTCACATCATTAAAACTTGCAGTCAGGTCATTTTAGAGAAGGTTATGGCCAGAAACCCTAAATGTGTTTATTGAGAGAAAAGAGTATGGCAGCGAAAATGGCTGTTTTGATTCAGCACTATAAAACTGCCCCAGATGAACACTTAGGAGCAAATAATATTGCTTATGTCATGAAGTCAGAATAGAAGAAGCAGCAAAGGAAACATAATATATCACTTTAAATAAGACAAAGAGCATTTCTATTCTCTCTTGCCCCTTTTTTTTCTCCACAGCCTCCATTACAGTCACACTGTGCCCAAGCCTGATTACCTTGGAAGACTAATAGTACTGCTAAAGCAGGTCAACTTCGATTGAGCAACTAGGAGGCAGGAATACAACATAATGAAAGACAAGCTAAAAAAATGAATGTCTTGGAAAAGGTACAAGATTGGAGTTGAATGTTTAGTGCAACAATAAATAAAATAGACTCATTAAGGCAAACCAGAAACTGAAAAGATGGAGAAGAAAAGTGGCTTAAAGCTCTGGCTAATGCAAAGAAAACATTACAGAAAGCAAGGACTTTGAAGTGCTGACATGGAAAAGGGAGAGGATCACTAATCAAGTTTTGACAAGTGAAAATTATGCTACCTGACAAGGAGAGTGAATGAAAAGATTCAGAGTATGCATCTTTTTGATTCAGGCATTTTCTGATGACAAGATTAGCAGAAGCAAAGTCCTTCGACAATATTTGGAAGCTATTGGGGCAGCCAGTATTTAACACACAAACCACTTAAGAATGAATGAGCTCCTTTTCTGCAAAAAGGCATTTAGAAATGACAATGTTACAAATTCTGATCTTCCAGGAATTAAATTTTTTAAGTGCGCTGTAACATAAAGAAAATTCTTGTAAAAGAAAAGATAATTCTAATTCTGGTTAGCAAAGCAAAGACATAAAAGGAAGAGAATACCAAGAGTGGGAATTACAAGCCAGGGCTTAGCTAAGTGTCCAGAAACCATGCAACGCCTATGTAAAAAAAACCCCTTTGTGATAGATATACCCATAAGCTAATGACTTGAACCATTAAAAGACCTAAAAGCTCCAAAGCTGAACTGTATTGATTAGTACCTCAAGTGAACTCTAAATCCCTATCTGGACACCTAGCATTCCTGAATAAGACAAGAGAAACAGGAATTCTCCAAAAGTTAGGGGTGCAAAAAACCACTGAGCAGGAAACTCCCTGAAGGCAGCCAACAGCCAGTATAAGGAAGACAGGACTGCATATGAGATTCTTCCCTCTTCATAGGTTTCATATTCAACCAAACACTCCTTTCCCTAGCAAAAACTTCTAGCAAGCTCTTTGGGAAAAGTGATCGTCATTCCTGTTCAATCTTAGCTGAGGCAGAACCATAATTCATTTTTTAACAGCCTTTAACAGAGCAGAGCCAAGTGGTACTTCAAGCCAAACCCCAAAGGACTGCTTTAACCTCTGCCTACAGAACCAAATTCTTTCTTGCTTATCTTTAAGTCCTGAATTTTATGTTCTTGCTCACATGGTGACAGTTTTAAGAATAAAAAATGCTATGTCAAGAACAAAAATCAGCAAGAGCAAAAGTCAGCCTTTCATTGGGGTATTTCTGTAGGAAGTGAAAATCAAGAGACTGATGGAAGGGAACTCAACTCTTCCCTACACACAGACAAGTGTTCTTAGTAGCCACTAGGCTACTGTGAAGGATTAAAATGTAGTCCACAACTGCTCCTGCTCAAATATTGAGCAGAAAATATTCAACTGCTCTTTGTGAGGACCCAAATATCAATTTCTATACAGCTAATCAGAGCAGTTCTGAAACCTTTTTGTTGCCCTAAAGTCAAGTGCCCTAATTGGTTTGTATGCACTAAATTCTCTCCAGTGCAAAGGTAAGATCCTCTAAACTGCTTGTTAGAGAAGTTTCTGACACGTGCTATTCCTCATGCTACCCTCTCTGTGTCTTGAGAAGCAGTAGACTTTCAGAGTCCAAAACTGAGTTGCAAAATGTTAATCATTAAGCAGAGTATATGATTCTGATCTGAAAATCCCTTTGGGAAGTCAGGGATGCCCCTCTGCTTGCTTTACAGAGTCTAGCTTTTCAGGTAGAGGCCACTGAGGGTATTTGCACAGCCTACAACATTTCTGGAACTGCAGAGAGAGTGGAGAGGCCCTCCATGAATTTAGGTTGTGCCAGGACCAGGCTGCTGCTGGGAGGCAACAGGCAAAAGATTTGGATCACAGCTCTAGACCTGAGTGTGCTAATCCCTCTGAATCCAGCTGCTCAGATTGCTGGTTAAATGAGGCTGTTATTTCTCATCCACTTCCTAAGGCTGTTTCAAGCCTAACTGCAGGACTGCAATCAGATACTCCAGCAAGCTGCTATCAGCACCCCTGGGGACCTTCTGCCTCTCGTAAGCAGAAATCCTGGAGGAGCTGCCAACATGCAGAGCTCTTCCTCAGACTTCCTATAACAGGCTGTTGCTTAGCCACAACACAGGCTGGCCAGGCTGTGGAACTGCAGATGTCAGCGTGCGGTTAATCCTTGTGCCGGCACGGGGCCAGACGTACAAATGTCCATCTGTAATTACCATTCTCTCGTGACTAAACACCAGCCCATGCTCAGTACCCAGCTACACGAGAAATTTTTCACAGCCTGGAGTTCTCCCTGCTTCCTGTCTGATCAAAAACTAGCTGATCTTGTGACAGTATTTCAATGACTGTTTTTGTATGAAGAAGTGAAACATTAAGTCACTGCGTTGACGCCATGCTTTAAATATTTACTTGCAAGCAGAGTATGCCCTGTGGACCAGAGCAGTATACCCAATACTCTTGTTGCAGGAATATAAAATTTTGTCTTTTTCCCTGCAGTTTTCACAGTTCTGAAAAATAAATTTCTTCAAGTGAAGAACAGGAGAGCCCTCGTGTGGTTAATTTAACATCTGTGATATCGCACAGATGCTATGGATGGTAGTAAAAAAATATATTGTATGTAAGTTTTCTTTTGTTCTTATCTCTGAACTCACTCCCTTTAAATATAGTTGATTTAATGTACCTCAACTTTGTTTTCCAGCCAGTTGTATCTCATGGTTTTTTTTCCTTCCACTGAAAATGAACAAGCCATTCCTCATACCATATCTATGCTTCATTTCCCAGTTTTGACAATAGGAATGTAAATTATAAAGTAACCCTTTCTGAAATGTTTCTCCTGTGGGCTATAGAGAAGAAGAGAAGCATATGGGGGATTTATTATTCACAATGACCTCATTCTTTCCAAGTTTCCTCGTTCTCAGGAGACATATTTGCAATTCACACACACAGTTCAAAATTGGACTAGGCTGTGCTTCTGCTGTACATACATACGCACACACACAGAGCTTCTTACACTCCCAGAAGGCAACAGATGACAAAAAAGTCTGAGTGTTCATGTTATGTTTGCACTAGGGCTCTCCTCGCAGATAAATGATGCAACAAGCATCTCAAGTAACCCTGAGTTTCTGTATGAGCTTCTCAAAGGCACTGCAAAGATTAGACAGATAGATCATTCGGGATCTATTTTTAAGAAAAAAATTTACTCATGCCTAATGCATTTTTGGTATCAAATGGATAAGTTGGAAATAAAAAAAAGAGGGGAGGGATTTAACTGAGCAATCATATCCAATTCAGGGATAATTTACTCTAAGCCTTGTATGAGTCTCTTATGTGTTTTTTGACCGTATGCTTAACCCTTAGGAGGCACTCATTACTCCTCAGGTAAGATGACACATTAAATCACACCTTAAAGAAAAAAGTCCTCAAGACTCTCAAAGGCACCTCTCTGCTGTTCTGTCTGAAATATCCACATCTTATCCATCTCCTCTTCCTCTATATCTATGCACTGTTTATTATGTTCTCTTTCACATTATTCCTTTCCAAACCAGCTTGAGTAAATGCAGGGAAGATGCTGCTGGACCAGGAGGTGGAGGATTCTGGATCCTGGGAAAGGATCTTGAGAAACAAATATTTTCTCATTTGGTTGCTACGCTTGTCTTTTTCTGCACTTGAATTATTTTTTATATAACATAAACATGTTACACTTGAGAAAAGAAACTTGCCAAAATACCACTCAGCAATACAGGTTTTGGTGCTCCTAATAATATTGCAGAAAATTTTATGAATGAAGGCTCAATAGTTCAGGAAACTTCTGATGAAGGTACATTGTATTAGCAACTAATAACAATCTAGGAGAACAACCCACTGGGTATGTGTGTCTGACTCACAGTTAGCACAAATTTTACTCTGAAGCAGAACAAACAAATACTGAAATAACGGATCTAGTGGTTCCATGTGCAGAAAATGTCTGAACCAGCTCATATAAAACATCATGAAAACTTGACCAAACTGATATGATAAGGTACTATGAAGACATACTCTGAGTTTTCAGAAGATGAGACTTTCCCCAAAGTTACGAGGAAATGTTAAGGACACTAGATTGCCTTTTAAAGGGGGGACACAGACAAATTATATTTAACACTGGATTTTATTATTCACCTAGAAGTAAAATAACTGGCTTAGGTTATTAGATTATTAGGTTATCTTTCAGTCTTAACCTTACGTTCTTTTCTTCACAATGACCTGAACGTAGTACCATACATGGAGACTGTTTTTAACTCAGATGAGATGATAAATCACAAATAGAAAGTTTAATAAGTGTTTTGAACCTATTTAGGCTGAGGTAGATCTCTGGGCAAAATTAATAGCCTTCCTAAAAGACCCGGCACCAATCTGACCATGTTCAGCCTTGTTTTAATAAAGAAGGAACACATGGACCGAATTGGTGCCTTCTGAAGTTGTGGCACTGCTCCATGGTCTGCCTGTTAAATAAATGCTTGGGCTACTGAACAATTTTTCTTTTTGAGAAATAAATTATATCTGCTTTTTAGTTTGTCTAACAAAGACGTATTCTTTTGCTAGATCCCAAAGGCATTTGAAGCCAGACTATCTTCACAATTTTTTGTTGCATATCTCTTCATCAGTTCACTTGGGCAGAGGCGACAGGCAAGACACAAGTCAAACTTCTCTGAGAAAGACCAGCAGTTCATTTGAATGCCTGGAGACCTAAGGGCTGGGCCATTTCAGTTAATCTGTTTTTGGAAAGAAATATATAAAGAAATGTTTCACCTTAAACAGCTAACCTGCTCAAAAGGCAGAAAGTTGTGATTTAGCTCAGATACTGCACCATGACATTCTTTACAAGTGTTTTGCTTGAGTCTTTTTTTTTCTACAACAGGTTTTTTTTGCCGTGAAGAGCCAGACTTATTTATAAATATTACATTCTTTTTCTGGTCTCTGGTTAGATGACATGCACAAGATCTCATTGTGTTCTGGCTTCAGGACTCAGGCATAGTCTCGTATATACAAGTATACATACAAAAATATTGTCTATTTGGGAACGTGTGAATAACTTGCCTTTGAAGAATAGAAACAATTATTTTAATAGGCAACCCGTGGGTGTAAACCTATATTCAAAATGAGACCTAAAGGAATGTCTGCATTTTGTTTGATGAACAAACGCTTAAAAACTTAGAGCCATGAAGTCTAGAGCTGAAAAAGTTAGACTGAAATCGTTCTTCAAGATAAAATACAATTAATCTCAGGGACATAGGACTAGAAGGCATTTCTCATTTATTTATAGAGATCCCTGTTAAAAATGGAGAGTCGTTTTGCTTCCCGAGGTTGTAAGAGCAAGACCTGAAACTTCAGGAAATTTCTATTTCATGCATTTTATGCCACCAAGCATAATTACAAAAGATTAACTATTCAGATATTTTGAAGCACCAATAGGTTTTGCCAGTTGCTTACAAAATCCATACCTCTTCACTTTAATTCAACCATTTAATCTTTAAAAATCAATTTAACTTTGATGTTTTTATTACTTTGCTGTTATTTCAGTAATTCAGATCTTCAAAGGTAAGAACACATTAGCCATTCAAAGCCAAAAATCGAATAAAGCTACACTCCCTGTCCTCTAATCAGAGCTTTCATCTGCACATTTATGATTTCAGGAAGAATCCAAATTAGTCCTAATTGCTTCTAATTTAACTTGGCCACTCAAATAGGATATGAGATCACATTTCATCATACTGTAGATATTTTAATCACTAGTGTACACAGACTGGAGAGTTTACTGTACACTGAAAAAAAGTCTATCTTATCACATGGAAGTTCAGCCATCTAGAAACAGACCTGGCTTAATTTTCCTTTAAAAGTACAGACTTTAGACAAAACGTGCTCTCTGCTTGATGTGTGTTTGATGTTTTAGGTTGACTTATGACTGTGTGCTTGAAATAATTTTTTAACATTTAGTGGTTTTTAAGCCTCAAGTGGCATAAAGCCATTTAAATTACTTCAATATCATGCAGCATTATATGAGGAGAAGTCTTTTTGCTTAAAGACTGGAAGGAAAGGCAGCTGCTGAGAAATGAGGCACCTCGGAGCAGCTCAGGCAGATGGGTGCTCCCGGCTGGATTGGGGCTGCAGCCCCTGCAGCCTGCACAGCAGCAGCTGCTCGGGTCTGGCTGTGAGACAGGGCAGTCGTGCCTTCAGCTCCCACTTCAGTACCTGCTGTAACTTTGCAGGAAAACTTGGAGATCCTTGAGGAACTTGGAAATGCAGTCAAAGGGCAAAGGCAAAGGTGTTTGCATCAATGTGCTGGGTCAGCAGGAATCAGAAATTCTCTAATTTTGCTTAGCATGTGTTCATTTTGTTTTTCTGTTCCAAGCGGAGCACCTAATTACCCCTTCAGCATTATTTTCCCTTTGCTCAATTATCTACCAGCTTATGTCTGATAGTATTCTTCATTTGAAGCCAGATGATCAAATGTAGCTAAATACATTTTAAGAATAATCTTTCAGAAAGTTTAAAGCTCTCTGCTCAGCAATGCTGGTCCTCCTTAGAGATCCCACAAAGGCAGTGGCACATTGGGAATGTTCCTGATTACAAACTAGAGAGGGAGCAAATGTTACACATTTACTTTCAAGCAGAATAGATGGGCACGATAGGTTTTGTAATCAGAAACCTTAGAAACGGCAGCCTATTTCTAAAAGTTATGTGCAACTGGAGAGAGAATGTGAATGCCATGCAACCTCTATTTAATAAGAGCTAAAAATTGAGTGATTTTATTACTGGAAATGATTGGAAAAATCTACAGACCAAGCATTATTCGTATCAGTTATTTGGCAAGTAAATTTGGATAATGGAAGCAAAGGAAGCACAGTTGTTAGTTATTGGCTGTAAGTTTCCTCCCCTACCCAGAGGGGCTCCAGCGATTTCACCAGCTTTTTTTCAGGAGGATGTTTTCAGCAATACCACATCGCAGTTCAGAGCCCTGCTCTGTGGAAACCTAACTCCCTCCTACTCTTGGAGTAGTGCCTCTAAATCAAACATATATCTGCTGGGCAGATAAACTGCTCTGGGACTTGGAAATGGAGAGGCTCACGCAAGCATAAGAAGAAAACTCTTTTCCATCAGTCACCTGGATTGATGACTGGTAATTCACTTCCTCAGTAAAATGGAAACCTGAGCACATGGGCATGCCAGGTGATTTTCTTTAAATAAATCAAGGAAATTTCTTCCCTCTGTAAAGAGCAGAGAAATCACTTAGACAAAAACAGCTTTTATTTTTGCTTTTTTTTGCAGGGAAAAAAAAATGGCTCTCCAAGCATGGAAACAGCTCCCACCTCAGTGCTGTGTTTCAAGGCTCACAAATGCATGTGGCACCAGTGGAAATTTTGTTCAGGTATAAACACAGCATTCCAGCACTGCAGTCTCACACCTTCATTCATGCTGTCTTGACTTTTATTTTATTTATGCTGATCATCAGCATTCTAGGACAGAGCAAAACACCCCAAACTTGCCCTAGGAGTAAAAAATAAGATGATCCAGCATTGTAAAAGCCATTCTTTCAGAAAACCGTGAGAACAGGTCAGAGTCAAGTCTCACTATCTCATCTGGCCAGCACTTTCATGATCATCCTGAGGGAATGAGGCCATGCAGCCACTGATCTGCAGCAGCCAAGTTAATTTTATGGGAGAATATTAGATAGGTGTTTGGGAGAACTACTGAGACACCCGGTGAGGTATTGTCACAGCATTCAGTCACTGAGTTATAGACTATCTAGACCACTATTTCGCAAGTGTGAACTATCCCCGTATTTTTAAAAATATCTGTATTTGTTATATAATATTTGGATCCCTTATTCGTTTCCACTAGGAGTGAACTGTTTGTGGCTTTGCTAGCAGAAAAGATTTTTCAGTTACAGACAGCAAATACAACAAGGATCGGGAAAGGAAAATTCTTTAATGAAGACTAATATAATTACTAGGAAAATAGATAAAAGTGTTCTGAATTAGAGACTTGGAAGGGCAGAGTAGGAGCCTTAGTTGTGGATTGACAACTTTGGGATGAAGTTAAGTCAGCTTAGTCAAATCAGCTTTTTGATGGTCACATCTGTCAGAGCAAATATATCACAAGAGGAGGATGTGTCCAGGATGGGGAACAACATAGTGAGCAAATGGATTCTCCCTCCCCAGCATTCAAGTGAATAGCCAGGTGCAGGTTTCCACTCAGAGGATTCTTGGCTTGCAAAAAAAAGGAGATCTCAAGATGATGAACTAACAGTTTCCCTGAAGAATTCAGCGCTGAGGAAAAGGCTGAAAGAAATAACAGTCACAAGGCTCATGGCTGAACCTCCCCCATTTGGAGCCTTCTGGATTGCCAATGGGAAGCAAAAGCAGTTGTCAGAACACTTTCCAACTACTGTTTCTCGTCTGCTGGAATAACCCAAAAATATTCAGTGCCACTAAGGTCTGTTAGCACTAAGGACAAACTAAGCATCTTAGCTTTTCAGATTTTAAAGAAATGTGAAGTCTTGTTTTAAAAATCAATATACTAAGATGAGTTTGGATGTTTCTTTATAGTTGAGGAAAAAATATGACCACCTGATTCCAATTTTTCCTGAGAATGTTGGGTATTTTGGAAGCAGAAAATCTTCTTGCTGGACTCTGTCATAAAAGTGGCTTTGCGTGAGATTTAACCCCAAGGCTCCCAGATTTCTCATAATCAAAAAGAGCTAAGATGCAGCATTTCTTCTAATGAAATAAAGCATAAGTTTACCTTGTTGTATAATCTCCACTGCACATATTGGCCTTTTGAATGTTTTAAACAAAGTTTAGATACAGCTCTGCGTCACATTTTTTACGGTTCTTACTGTTTCGTGTCACCATCACTGCTGTGTTGCAGAGGATGTTGTTACAAGTCTGAGAGAGTTTATTTTCCACTTATTTTGTTTACTGCTTTGCATGGGAAGACATCCAAGGACCAAATACAGAGACACATCACGCATGAAGGAATAGCAGAGAATAGGAGCAAGAAGAGCTACTATTGCTCAGGTCGCAAGCAACTCTCCTCCCTACTTGAGATTAGAGCAGGTTTCAATGGGTTTTTTGGGTGGAGTTTGATGAGACTCTCCACCACACATTTTATTTCCTAGTTGCTAGTCTGACTGAAGCCATTACAGCTGAGTCTGTAGTAATTTGGCAAATTTCACCTTCTCACTGCTCAGAGTATCAACGAAACAGTTGCTGATACTGATTGGTTGTTTGCATTCTGTTTCATAGATCTTGGCATAAAAGTTCTTTCTGACCTGCAGCTCACTCTCTCTGCAGCACACCTGCAAGGTGCCACAATTGATAGCTGTGCTTTGCTCGTGGGCACCCCAGCCAAAGACCTGAAGGGAACCAAGTGAAATCCTGACAGCTAAAAAATTGCAGAGCTCTGCCTTTGTTTTTTAAGCTGAGGTCTTAAGCAGTCATGTACAGGTGTCCATTAAAACTGAGTGAAATGTCATCATAACAGTCATGACATCTGAATGCTCATTGATGATAATTCACATAGATGTTTGTTTTTAAGTTATTCAGAAAGAATGGACAGAAGAGCAAACAATACAGAAACACAACTGCCATAGTGAAGCATGAAAACCACCATTTCAAAGGCTCTGCTTCTTTTGTCCAAAATAAGCGTTTTTATCCTAGTGAAAGAGCTGACTCCCCATATCCCAGCCTACTAAATCCTCAAGTGCTTATCCCTGCTCTTCTTTCTGCCAGGACAGCTTTTGTAAACGATCTTCTAAGCTGGCTCAGGTAGCTGAACCAGCTGAAAAATGAATGGGGTTCATTGCCTTGCTTTTATTTGGGTTTGGGAGAAGAATCATGTGACTGTAACAGGATTTCTGCTGCATAAAAGAGTCAATAGAACAACACTTTCCAGTAACATACAGATAGGGACAGGAGCAGAGCTGTTTCTTAGGCTGCTGCACAAACTTTTGTCAGATTTATGCAATTTTGTAACCCCAAAACAATATAACCTAGCAGCTTTTGGAGTACCCAAATTCCTCGTTTCTATCTGCAGACTCTGCTGGCTTGATAGATGATTTTCAAAAAGTTTTGACATCCTAGCAGTGGAAAGGCTTAGGAAGCTTTGCTTAAAGTGTTGGCCCCCCATGGCTTTTAGGAGGTCTCTTATGCAGCCTAAGTCTGACACAATCAAGGGCCAAAACATTTCCTGTGGTCAAATCAACACATAATACCTGTGCCAAGAAACAGCAGGACTGCACATGGCCAGCAACCAGGGCAGAAGGCAGTGTCTTTGCTGTAAAGATAACTGAAAGGAGTATCTTGGTAAACTGTTGTAACCATGCAGTCCTAAGTTTTCCACCTTAAAAGGCTCTGGTGAAATTGTGGCTGTTTGATGGTGTAAAGCTGCATGTATCAGTGCCTCAGCTGAGCTATGAAACTAAAAATGAACAGTATCTGTGTTCCATTAACACCATTGCATTAATCAAGATAATTCATACCATCCGTGACTCTTTGGCAATAGAGTGAAAAATATTAATTAAAGACTTGCATGAAACCTAAGGATGAACTCTACTGTGGTTGAGGTTTAAAGGGGAGTGATAAAAGTATAAATCAGTCTTTCAAATAAGCCCAATGTATAAGAAAGTAAATGAAATAGCAGGTGCCTTCTGTTCCAAGTGTGTTCTCTTGTCACAAAGGTTGAAAGAGAAACTGTGTCAAAAATTCTCAGGTTTAGAGACAGAAGGTTTCAGGTTAAGATTCTCAGGTCCAAGTTGCTATTTGCATGGTTGTTTTCTGGTCAGAACACATCAAAATCATGCATGTGGCTACACACTTGATGGTCTCCCCTTTATCCTTTAAAAGAATCAATTTTGTTAATTAGATCCTAGAAGAAATAGCCCTATATAACTGCTACGTTTTTAATTTTCTGCTTTGGGAATGTATAATAGAACTGACTTTAGCCTCTTGCAGTTGCTTTCTCAAAACAAGAATTGCTTAGCTAAGGAAGAATACGTGATGAAAATATTATTTGGTTTTTAAAAGTATTTAAACCTCACTTGATGATTAAATATCTTATTACAGGATCTGAATGCTTCTACATTCCCTAAGAACTAGACATGGAAAATTTTATACACAGTTGTATTCGTTTTCATTCTGAATGGCTTGATTTTTGTTTCTTTGCAAATTTTTGATTAATTGTTCCATCACTTACAATCACCCTTAGGGGAACTTGGCCAGCAAACTCAGTAGAGAGCTCAAACTGGGATTTCAAGCTGCCAGCTTGAAATTGTAAGAGCTGTGAAGTAAAAGTAAACTGAGCTGGAGCCAGTAAGCTCTGAAGTTTGGTTCTGGTGAAGGTTTTGGCTCTATATAGTTTAAAATATGCTTAAAAGGGCCATTTAAGTGTATTTAAAAAAACCAGTATGTCCTTGTGCTTCTAGAAAGTGTTGCTTTAAAAATTGTGTTAGAAGAGACAAAGATCTAGACAGGGGAGACAGAGAATCTTGTAAGAGAGGTAGGAATCCAGAAGTCAGGACTTCAAAGGAATGTACATTTAACAGCAGCATTTTGGAAGAGACAGCATTTTTACAAGAGGCTAGAGAGGTGGTGAAGTCATGTGGGTGAAGTGGATTGAGCTGTGTGTCAGGAAAATCATCCCAGCCCTGATCAGAATTATTCTAAAAATAGAAAAAAAGGCAGGTAGAAACATGGATGTGTTTCTGACAGAAAAGCTAAGCCCCTGGTACTGACACCGAGAGGAGAGTTTCAGAGTGGTAGCCCTTGAGGTAATTCCTGCTTGAATGTGTAGAAACCCTTAACTGACACAGTCATTTGGGGGTTTTTTAATCCCTAGCTCCTCTGCATCCCTTCTTTGGAAAGGCTTGGGTAGGGCGCCATGTTTCTCCAGCTCTGTTATTCCCTGAGAAATAGTTGATGCCTAGAGTTAGACAGTGGGGATTTCTAACAGAAATATTGGCTGCTATGGAAAAAGCATGAATAGAAATGTGAGTGTGAAAGTGATACACATGGATTGCTACAGAGCACTATCTATGTGATTTCATTTGAATGACCAGATACATATAATAAGCCAGCCTAATGGTTGGAGGACAAGAGGATGAAGAAAAGGTAAGGCAAAAAGATCTAGGAAACACAAAAATTCTGCCCAAGACTTACTTACAAGGGTCTGAAGCAAAATAATGAGCTGAAAGAAATCCAGACACCATCCACACCTGTGGGGTATAAACATTCAAAATATGGCTGCTTGCTGCTAGTCACAAAAGATACAAGAGAGATGAGGATGCAATAGTCAACACTTCTTGTCCAGGCCAAGCCACATGGGTATATGTCTTGGCAAAGGATGAAATCCAAGCGCAAGGGAGCAAGATTGGTGTTGTTTAAAGTAGCTATCACATTCTCCTTCCAGGGTGTCTCACTCTGAATTTTTTTGCGCTAATTCCCTACAATATCCATCACAACATTGCTATACACCATGGGATTTGCAGAGCAGAGGTCCCACAGGCTGCAATGATGCCAAACTGATTTTTGCTTTTATATTTTCTTCACATATATTTGTAGCTCTGTAGACGATTATTGTATAGTTTATAGTTCCTAGCTAACTCCAGTACTGATAGACAAAGACAAAACACATTCCAAAGGATCCTATCTTGCTTCTTCCTCTGGGAACCAAGGACAAGCTACTCTCCCAAGACACTTTCTCATAAACAAAGTAAAGCTAGTAGCAAGAAAGGGGGGCTCCAGAAGGGGTGGAACCAAGGGGGGGGAATTACCTCATTTCTTGTGCTTCTAATTGGGAATTCTTGTCAATTATGCTAATTTGCTAAACTTACAAAACTCTATTCGCCCTATGTGGGGCGGGCATTTTTCCATACCTGCCCCTGGAGGCCTCCAATTAAAGACCAGCTTTTGTATTACTTCCTATATTAAAATTGTCTCAAAAATGTGTTGTTCTATTTCTAGATCTTTGAGGCATCAGTGAGTGTCTGCAGCTCAGTGATGACTGATGGGGGACTTGGCACCACATGTTTAATGCAGAACTAGCTCCTGACAGCATCAGTAACAGGAGCAAAAGAATACTTTTGCATCAGCTGCCCAATGGCATTCTTTCATTGTTTTGTTCCTCTCACCACCAATCAATAGTGATTTTGTTAAAAACAATAACCTCAGAGACTGCTACGCCTGTGAAACTACGAGGAGCCGTAAGAAGCAGAACTATAAAAGCAAAGACTTCACATTGTTGGAAAAGAGGGGTGTAGAGTGTTTTATATGACAGTAGAGCCACCATCTTATGCCACTGCTGCAATTCCAAAGTTTTGTCTACGTTCAGTTCTGATCCATAAAAATTCTGTGCTATTTCTCAAGTAATAAAGGCATTGGCAAAGAGTCACATAACTTAATTATTACCCAGGCTCTATTGTAAGGGGATTTTCAAATCTGTGTAAATCCCATCACACCTAACAATACATTGAAGAGAATTTTACAGGCCAGCCTGAAGCTGTGATAGGAAAAGGAATTAAAAGTGGGAAATAAACCCCCTGTATGCAGCACAGTTATGGAGCATTTTTATGCCAATTGGTGTTCACAGAGAAATAATTGACTGAAACTCTTGGCTGTAACAGACCAGCTCTTAAACCTTGCTTGTATGAGAGGTATTACTGGTTACTCTGGGTTGTTTTTTTTTTCTTTTTTGAGTGAAGCAATGCCCCATCTGCACTAAGCATGTGCAAGTATGTATTTCCAAGTTTTAAAATATTTGAAAATAAAATCTTGATGTTACTCTATTTATTCCTAACGGGAGTCAAAATTGGGTAGATGCTGCAGATACAGATGCCATTTCACATCAAGCTACGCATTTTTTTTTTTGCAGATTAGTCAAACTTTGTTCCTTGAAATAAATCCTACTTTATTTTTAAATGCTCTTGCTAGAGTTTCGGAATTAAAACCAAAAAGGAATTGCTTTCTCTATTTATCGCAGCGGAACTTCTTTGTGTTAATTTTTAATGTGTGTGCTCTGCTTTAAAGCTTTTCAGCATATTGAGCAACAAGTCTTAACCTAATTAGTAATAATACAGCCTAATACTGTTTTATTTGCATTTGCTCCTTGATATAAGATTATTGTATGGCAAAATCTGTATTCCTTCACTCTGTCACAGTTGCGATGTATGGCATCTCTCTAAGCTTGATTAATGTCAATCAACAGTTTAAATATTTTTTTTTTGACCCAAATGGGTAGCCCAGTTTTGAAGGTCTTGGGTCCATTAGGAGAAAAACTGAATAAAGACTTTTTGATGCAATTCTGGTCATTTAAATTGCCATTTTTTCCCCTACTGTATTCAGGATAACAAAAAGCAACAGCAGTTTGTTCCTATTTCTAGGCAGGAGCTGCCATAGAGAGGCAAAAAGAGGTTTTGAACTACTTTCTGAGTCTTCTTGAGAGCTCAATTACTGACTGTCCCACAGCTTTCTCCTCCTGTCTGGATATCTCATTAACACTGCAACTTTCACTGACCAGCAGTGGCTTCACCTTTAACTCACTGCATCGTTGCTTTGATCAGTTACATGTGCTCTAGATCAGGTTTCAGACGGGAGAAGGTGACCTTTAAAAAATTGATGCTGTGTTCAAATGAGGAAAATAAAGGAGAATGAGGTCTGTCAGGTTAGAAACACAAGGCAGGCCAAAGAGTTTAAAGAAAAAAGTCACAAAAGATTAAAAAAGTAATAATAAAATGTTTTACAGAACCGTCAAACGCCAAAAGCCTTCTAGAAAGGCTATGCAACAATAAATGGTAAAGGCACAAAAGAGGCATTCAGAAGATAAGACCAGAAGAGATAAATTAAATGAATTTTTATACATAGTGAATGTAGAGCAGTTCAGAAAATTCTCTCATCAGAAATGTGCTTTCTCCCCACCACAAAAACACACTTTTTTTTAAATAAATGGTATCTCAAAGGTCCTTCATTCAACTGAAGTTCAGAAAAAGTTTACAAACAGGTTCATCATGATCAGAGTATATTAATCCAAGATTTAAGAAGGAATTGAAGCAGGAAATAACCTAAATAACAAATGCAGTGTATGATTTCTTGTTTAAAAGTGCCTAGGACCAAAATCGGATGGTAAATGGGAAAGAATTAAAAAAAGAAAAAACAAACATCAAGCTCCCCACACACTGGTTCTTTGTACTGTTACGTGGTTTGAACTACAAGAACAGCATTTGTGGACATATTTGTTCTTGTTTGTTCAAGCATTCATTTTTTCATTTGTTTAAGCCCTTTTGTGTTTTAAAATGTTTGCTATCTCACTACTACTACTATGTACCAGCAAACAACCCAGAAGCTCCATGCCTGTACTAAAAAAATTTACATTTTTTCGAGCCTGTTTTCACTATAAAGAGATCATAAATTTTTGACCTATGGTGGCCATAAAATCCTCTAGAAGTTAGTAGGGTTGTTTCTGCAACCCTCGAAAGATTTTATTTGAATTTCATCTCAAAGCCTTAACCCTTTACCTCTCTGGGGCCAAATCTCCCTGCCTGTCAGAGGAGGTGTCTGCAGTGCTTGCAGTTTGGACTCAGATTTGCTTACCTCTGGCCTTTATTTTTCCTTACTGTTTGTGTAACTCTAAAAACTCCTAACAGGACTGCCTCACAGGGGTTCCTAAAGAGAGACAGACGTGCAGGAGCAGTAGAGGCAGATGCAGTCACAGCACAGATAAATGACTTGATGTTAACAGCAAGGAGAGGAGGAGAATCTCTAGTTGGAATCCATTTAGGTGCCACAGGGACTTCAGTGTGACTTTGAGCCTCTGCTTCAGGCAAGGTCAATTTTTGCAGGAGTGCTGTGCTCAGTGATTTTGGGTATTTGTGGAGTTCAACAGCAGACTTTAGAAGATGCCAAAGTCATTTGAAGGGTAGGGTTTTCACTAGGAGCACAAATACTGTTGCAAATCCGGTACCCTTAGGCCTAGTTTCCTTTTGAGGAGAGCTTTTAGATGAGATTCTAACACTTAGGGCCCAAAGCAGCCCGACTTGTACAGTGAATAGCTAACATTCCACCCCGTTTTGTGATGCAGTATGTACATACTGTCAGAAAACCAGCAATATTCCTCATAGCAGAGAAAGAAGACACTGCAAATCAATGGCAGACACATCTTGGAAGCTCAAATAAAGAAAAAGTGCACAACCAGAGGAAATTTCCTCACAAGCCCACATCATTCATAACCTTCCTGCTTCACTACGGTGGTGCTATCACAGCTGTACTTTTCTCTATAAAGCAATCGAGAAGAACTATAATTTAAGCAGGAGACTACAAGATTTTTGTTGCATGCACATCCAAGCAGAAGCTTCCAAAAACTTGCCCTTATGCCTGCTGCAGCAACCTCCGCGTCAGCTTGCACTCAGCATCTCCCCTCGGCTGCGAGTGCTCGCAGTAAGGACAGGAGCACATGTGCCACAGACACTGGCAGGGTTGTATATGAAGATGGGCAATGCCTCCCAAGGACTAAAATTTACTGATGTCATCTGGCTTAGGGAAAAATAGCTGAAGTTCACGAGTCATTTCACAATCACGTCAAGATTTACTTTCATTAGACTGTAAGAAGTACAATTTTAGAGAGAGGAGTAACCTGTAAAATAACCCAGTTGTATCCTTGTTTTCCTGAGGCTGTTTGTTTTACATTACATTAGACAGTCTCCACGTTGTTACTGGCCTGATAATAGACTAGAAAATCCAAGAAAGCATTGATTTCTCTTTTGCCCTTCTACAACCCAAATGCTTCTTCTGGTGAATAGAATTAAAAGTTTTATAAGGAAGAGTGCTGTAGGTCAGATTCTAGTTACTGACATTAACGAAATTGTTAAAGTGAACTGGATACTGACATGCAACACAGTATAAGGTAACATACAACAGAAATGACCAGCAGCCTTAGAACTGGCGGTTCTGATGTTCAATTTCAGAACATTATGGAAATCTTGCATAGTAAAAGAAAGACAACATCCTTGGGATAATACACAGAAATACCATGTTTGCAAAGTATTTTAACAATGTGTACCTACTTTCCTAGACTATAGCAATTACCAGTAGAAATCAATTCAGAAACAGAATAAGTACCTCTACTGAATTTTTTATAAATGCTCAGTTATTTATTTAGGGAAACCAAATTAAATACACTAAGATAGATACTTTGATATCTGTTATGTGATCACAAAAGTTGTAAAGTGGTTTAAATTACTTCAGTATTGTGTATATATTATCAAATACAAATGTGCACGTTTACCCCTCAGCAGATACATGTATTAATAGGTAGTGACTGAGGTGATTTTTCGTTATTTGTAATAATCAAATAGTGCTGAAGAATAATTGCTTATGGAAATAGTGATCAACTATTTGTAGGCAATAAACTACATTTCTTTATTCAAAAATATATTCAAAAGTTTAAATTCAATATTTTTGAACACCTTCAGCAAAACAGTGTCCTAAAATATTGATTTTTGTTTGAAATTGGAGACATAGGAACATGTTTAGCATTTAATCACTTGTAAAGAAGTTAAACCTACGTAGTCAAAAGAGTTCTTTAAAAATAAGTGAGTTTCTCTTGAGCAAAGAGTCAAGTTTAACACTGGTGTGAATGGATAAAGTTTTACTGATTGTTATCTGAACTGGTCCACAAGTTGCCATGACCAAATGACTTTTTGTTAGAGGCACCTTTTAAAATTCCAGACTAATTCAAATCTAGTTTTAAATATTTTCTTTTGTCCCTTTCAGTAGAGGCCCAATTCAGAAATCCACACAACTGAATTGTCTTCACAGAGGAAAGCAGAGGCCAAGAATAATGCACGTTGCTGAATCAATGCTAATTGTAATCTAAATTAGACATCTGTCCGTGTATCTAAAGACATTTTGGAAGAAAGTGGTGTGGAAATTCGGACCCCAAGAGCTAACCCATGTTTGCTCCGCCCTTCCTCCAGCCTACTTCCATCAGGAGATAAATGTGGTCTGCCAGTGCAAATGGTAGGAAAGCAGCAATTTCCCCCCTACCATAGTCAGCACCACAGAGACACAAGAGCACGGACTTTTCACAGTCGACCTGCAGCAGAACACATTCTGCAGAGCCCAGCACACAAGCCTATGAGGAAAACCCTCTCTGGTTTACAATTATGCCCAAAACCACCATTAATTTTCACACTGCAACAGAGAAATGAATAATGTTCTTGAAAGCAAAATTCCAGACCACTCTCTGCTACACCTTATTCTCAGTTAAAATGGCTGTATAAAGTGCAGGTGTCCAGTATGAAGTGTAATCCAGTAATAATTCCAGGACCCATTTAAAGCTTTTGCTTTTTTTAAACTATAACATTCAAAAAGGGGACAGTGACAGTGCAGAGGTGTTAAAAGCAGAGTGCTACTGGAAGTATAGCCCCAGGCATTGGGAATAACTATCCTTCAAGGTTGAAGCTTCTTTACAGAATGCTGAAAGGCCATACTAAGACATCTTTTTAAAATAATTTGCATCATTAATCTCAGCGTTAATTGAGATGGAGAAAACCTTTATCTCCCAGTAACCGAATTTGTCAATATTTAGTACTTTGATTTGTAAAACTTCTCTTTGAGTTTTATTTCTGTTTGCTCTAGGATACTAGCTAATATTTACATGTTTTACAGAGAGTTAATTCATGAACGCAAGATAGATCTAAGATATTTGTATTGGAGTGCATCATCTGGAAACTCATAGTGTTGCCAACACTCCTAACAAGCTTCTCGAAACTTCTCACAGAAATAGCAATGTGCATGCATCTCCTGCTTTCAAGATGGATTTTTTTAACCAGAAGGGTCTCCTTGGTTTAGCAGGGAGAATATATCCACCTCAGTGTGAGGCAGACTCATTCTTTGATCAGGCAGAGCATGCCAATGTGCTAGCACAGGCAGAATGTGCCCACAACATCATTCTTTGTAAAATGATTTATGCAAAAAGGTAACAGTGCCAGGAAGTAAACCAAATGAGTAAACATCTACTCCCACTGAGTATAGTACAGAGAAAGAACAAGGAGGTCTTAACAGTTCATGAACCCCATAGAAAAATGCTTTAAGCTCCCAAACAAACTCTTTCAGTTTGGCAAACCAAAGCCTAAAAGTCCCAAGTCACAGCATTTCAGGTTGTTTCTTTTTTTTTTTTTTTTTTTTTTTAATTTACTTTGATTTTTTTTCCCNNNNGGTTGTTTTTTTTTTTTTTTTTTTTTTTTTTAAATTAGCTTGAATTTCTCTCCCTCAGTAATTTCCACAACATTATGCATAATCCTGTTTGTGTTTCTATACCCTGTGCTGCGTTATCTATAACAGCACGTTGTGAATTGTGAACAGCTACACTTAACTTTTATCTCACTTGGTACTTGCAATCTGATTTGGATGCAGCAAAAATGGCCGTTTTCAGACAAGCAAAACGTATTCTGAGAGTAATAAAAATTCTTTTTAGCCCTCATTCAGTGAGCAATCATTTTTCAAGGACAACCCTTGGAGGCCCTTCCTGCTGATGCCTGGATTTGTGCTGGTGCTGTGTTACTGTACAGGTTTACTCACTTTTTGCTGATGTTCAGTGGCTGATTTCGACGAGGTCTGGTCAGCAGGCAGTAATCCACCATTTCCAAACACAAGACACACCTCTCACTTCCAAGACAACTGCATTCCCAGCTTACTAGGTGGGTCACTCCTTTTTGTAATTTTCTTCAAGGGAGGAGCAAAATAGGTGAGAGGCTGATGGTGATGTCCTCCACCTGCTGTATTTGTGTTTTTTCTGTGTCTTTCTCTAAAAAAGAGAGGAAACTAAAGCAAAAACAGAAATGTTACTCATGTGTGGTATATAGTGCCAATTTCACAGTAAGGACTTGAAGTCTTGCATTTTTTTTAGAGAATTTTTAGGATGACCCTTAAAATGATTGTGAGAAACAAAGCAGCACAAAAGGGATGCTCTTATAAACAGTTCTTATAAATTTTGGCATATTTTTTCTCATAAACTACCTGAGGGGAAAGTCTGTTGGTCAAACCTTCATCCCCTGTAAGACACAAGCAATAGAGGGATGGACAGAAACCCCAGCCTGTCATCAAAACACTCCACCGCCCTTAGGCTACCACAGAAACACTGCTGCTCTTTGTCATTAAGAACAATGGTCAAACTCTCCCCTTTCCTGGGCTTTTTGTCCTTCCTCTGTCTCTCCACCAGCTGCCCTTCTGCATCCTACTGTAATAATTTTTGTCATACTTTGCAACACTGACTCATAAAAACACCTTCCTGCACCCTTCCAGGAGGCGAGTTACTGTGCTGTTTATGCACTCATGTGGATACCGAAATGCTGCTAGCAGATGAATTCTCCAGCTTCTTGCATTAATTCTTTGAGAACCTTTCCTTTCTCACGCAGGATATGAAAACAGCAAGATAGCTTATGTAAACCATATTCACATCTGATGTTTTGCTAAGTTCTGTTTATGGTACACTGAGAAATGTTTTACCGTGGATGTGATAGAACCTGAACCAATCACCCTAGGAGGTGTGTGAACATTGTCCAATTGCTTTATGGAACTAGATTATATAAAAATGATTGTAAAATTAATAAATAATTCATTCTTTCGCTGGATTTGTGTGTTGCCACATCTCTCCGTTCCTGGCTCTATAACGACACACTCACCACGAGGGTCTCCCATAATACAGGGGCACGTGTTCATCATACCTTAGCACTAACTACATGAAAGAGTTAAAATGTCTGTTTTCCTGCCAGCACTGAGTGAATTCAATGCTTTACTGCGTCACAGCATCACAAGATGCCACGTCCATTCACTTTTCTTACTCCAGTGCGGAAGGTACAGTGTTCACCTTGTATTGTGCAAACACTTCATAGTTACAGAAGTCTGAGAAGGCAAGATTTATTCTTCTGTGTTTCTCTCTTAGACATAAACTACAGAAAAGCTGGGAAATATGCACATAACTTAGAGATATTGAAATATTTTTTTGTTATACCAAGCTGAAGCCAAAATTTATGAATTGCCACATGGCAGAACAGAGGCAGAACTGCAGTCAGCGACAGCTCTCCCCAACCCACGCCATTCACGTCATCTCACCCTTCCATGCTCCTCTAACAAAAGGAGCTTCCTTTATACCATGAATCTTAATAAAGATTTTTATTCTGTGTATTCTGATTGTACTCCACAGCTGTGTACACCTATAGCTGTGGAAGCATGATAGAGACAGCAGCCTTTGGGAAAATTACACTCTATTCAAAATTATGGTTTGTGGCTTAAGCATCTCTTCACAAGACTTGTCAAACAATTGCAGATTACTTGGTTACAAATGAAGGCTTCAACCTTTAGAAACTCTTACACAAACCCAATATTGAGCATTTTGTTCCGTCAGATGTCTGAATTTATTCTTAGCGATTCTGACTTCTATCTATTCATTGAATCAAGAAAATATGTAGGCAGGATAATTACTTTCTAGGAAGCAACAATATCCAAAATTAATGCAATGGCAATGGTAAAAGAAAGTAAAAAGCATTACTGAATAAAGCCAAGCTGGTTTTTATGGTGAAAGTAATCAACTGCTGATGCATCTTAGTTTTAATTCTCTGCTTTTTAATCTAATCCTTTTCTTGTCAACTGCAAACTGACGCAAGTGCTCAGAGTGCAGAACTGGAACTGTCAGCAGCATTCAGACATGAAGCCAAACTCCCAGAGTTCGTGGGAGGTTTTGTGGGAGATTTGTGGGGAGGGGGAGAGAGTTGATTGGTTTTTGGGGAGATTGTTTTACTGTTCTATGACTGTATCTTGCCATTCAGTTTGGACGAAAGAGTACAGAATCTTTATTTTTCCCATTACCTGACCTTCAAATAATGTGAAACTTCCTTTGTTAAAATTGTGTTCTACAGTCCAACTTTTCTGTAAGTTCCGCCTTGTGGCAATAAAACTGTAAAACCAAATGTGTGACCTCTGTGCACCCCTTACCTGCCATAGGCACAACAAAATTGGGAAGATCCCAGACTTTTCTGATGGCCACAGGCTTCCCAAAGAGGCTTGCCAGAAAGGTCTCAGAGGATCAGAGGATCTCCTCCACCCACATCCCAAAGGAAAAGCCCATTTTAGGATGCCACCAGAACTTCCTTAGCCCTGTCAGAGCCGAATGACACTGGGCAACTTTCATAGCCATTTATAGATTTTAAATTTCTTCAGTAGTGGGCAGATGATCAGTTGGAAGAGTCAATATATCCATTCTGGAACTGGGCATCCTATTCTGCTTCTGTCATGTTAAGCAAAGTATATCTTAAAATAAAAAGTTCCTAAATATTTTGTGTACTTCATATTATTTCAACTAAAAGCTCAGAAGAATTTGTGTCATATGAAGTTAAAGTGATTCAGTTCCTTTAGTTTAAATACACTGATTCTGCATAAAGCAATGGAAGGACCATCAACGTATAAAATTACATGCTCAGGCAAATGATTGTAATATTAGGCCTGAAAAAAAAGTGTGATTTGAACCACAACAAATCTAAGTTTATGCTGCACTTACATGAGATTGCTGCATGCTTCATTGTCTGTACAATCAAAATGATTAATTGGCTACAGACTTTGGAGATCTATTTGAACAGGAACCCAGTAGTGTTGTAAATTTATCTTCATGGTCAGTGAATAATTTTATACTTACTGTCACACTAGAATTAAATCCTCTATAACATGTTAACTCTCAAGTGCAGGGGTGTTGCTATTCTCCATATTCCATGCTGACCAATTAACAAGATTGAATGCAGTTATAAATTAATTTAACTGAAACTATAAACTGATTTTATAGTTCAGATGACAGATCATTGCGTTCCTTACTGAGTGCTCTGTACAACAGCTGTCAACTGCAATAGATATTCCCAGGCCATTGTACAATTCTTATTTTCTTATTTATGTATTTCTATGTTAGCGACTGTATTTTAAGGCCTCTCAGTCACCTTTTAGCTGTTAGAAGCTATGATGCTGTTTATGTGGTATTGTTTTCTCTCAAATAACATAAAATACAAGAAAGACTCCCCTACAAGACTTCAATTGACCTCGAATTTAATGAGTAGTGGCAAGGAGGGATTACTCTAATGAGAAAGCTTTACTGAAAAGGTTTAAATAAGCCTCTTTGGCCCATTAGGTGTAACATGACATGGAATTGGTAGTGTATCAACATTAGCTGTTTTTTATATGTCCTCTGCCTTGATGGGAGGATATACGGAGTTTGAAACTTTTTAAAAAATTGTTCAAATATTTTTTTTTTCGAGAGACTAACTCTGCTTGTCACAGGAGAAGCTAAACTCAGAAAATCTATATCAGATTATTAATCATAACACTCTATGATTTAAAATTCTAGTGGATCCGAGGGGACCGAGAAATTGCTGAATATGTTGTATTATTGCTTTACATCTATTGTAACAACCTCAGCTTCATTCCAGGCTTAGAAAATTAGCAGAAACCTTTTTTTGGGCTAAATGGTAAATACTGTTCATTGTGATTGAGTTTGTTTTCTTTTGTTGTGCAGTTTTCTTTTCATGGAATTATTTGCATTGCTAAGCCACAGAGTTTCTGTCAAGGTATACTGGCAGACCAAATAATTATATTTTTTTTTGCAATTCTTGTTAGCTGATACAGGCTCTTAGAATTAATTGCTTGCTCTGAAGACTCAATACATAACCTGAACTGGCACAAGCTCTTAAGCATTTGTTAACCTTGAGGCACTTCTGAGCTTATGCTACTGTTGTTTACATTCAAGATATTAAAATTAATTAACTAGACTGCCATAAGACACGGAAACACCCATCTGTTTAATGGTATCTCTACTCAGAACTAAAATCAGAAAAAATTGCTTGCTAATTCCAGCTTCTTTTAAAAAAATAACCCATGAAACAATTCCCTTAAGCCTGCTCTCTTTACTGCAACTGTTTAAAAACAGCCTCTATTAGCTTTTTATTTTTGCAGTAAAAATATCTTGGAAAAGCTCCCTGTCAGAAAGAAGCACTTTCAGCAGGATGCAATACAGATCTACACTCCTAAGAACCCCTGCTTAGCCCACTACTGATCCTACTTCTGAGCCCAGTACTCAGCAATAACGATCACAGACACACAGAACCACAGCATTGTTAAGGTTGGAAAAGACATTTAACATCATCTAATCCAACCACTAAGTAAACACTGCCATGTCCACTGCCAAACCATATCCCTAAGCACCACATCTACACAGCTTTTAAATACCCCCAGGGATGATGACCCCCGCTTCCTTGTGCAGTCTGTTCCAGGGCTTGATAACCCTTTTTGTGAAGAAGCTTTTCCTAAATACCAGCCTAAACGTCTCGAGCACAACTTGAGGCAATTTCCTCTCATCCTTTCACTTATCACTTAGGAGAAGAGACCAGCCCTCATGACAACTACACCCTCCTTTCAGGGAGTTGTGGAGAGCAATAAGGTCTGCTCTGAGTTGATCAGGCTGAACACCTCCAGCTCCCTCAGCTGGTCCTCATCAGACTTGTGCTCCAGACCCTTCTTCCCCAGCTCCATCACCCTTCTCTGGACACACTCCAGCACCTCAGTGTCTTTCTTGTAGTGCAGAACCCAGAACTGGACACAGCACTCAAGGTGTGGCCTCAACATTGTCGAGCACAGGGGGACAATCCCTGTCCTAGTCCTGCTGGCCACACTATTGCTGGTACAGGCCAGGAAGGAATTGGCCTTCTTGGCCATCTGGGCACGCACTGGGTCATGTTCAGCCACTGTCACCAGCGCCCTCAGATCCCATGTGCAGTTTCCAGCCACTCTTCCTCAAGCCGGCAGTGCTGCCTGGGTTTGTTGCGACCCAGGGGCGGGACCTGACATTTGGCCTTGTTGGACCTCATACAGTTGGCCTTGGCCCATCATCCAGCCTGTCCAGATCCGTCTGTAGACTCTTCCTGCCCTCCAGCAGATTGACATTCCTGCCCAGCTTTGTGTCCTCTGCAAACAAACTGAAGGGCCCGCTCAGTCCCTGGGAGATAGTGAAGTGTGTACAGGCATGATTTAGCTTCACATCTGATTACCCATTCTGGTACTGAGAGCCTTAGAGCCTTTAATCCTTACCTACCTGATGAAGCAACAGCATCTATTAGACATGCCATAAATTGTGTTACGTGTGCCGCAGGTGGTGTGAACCTCTCTGCTTATGAGGTGCTGAACTTAGAATTTTGGGATGAAAGATATGATTAAGGGTTACTTGCTTATTTAAAATTGTATTAAGTAGAAAAAAAAGTAATTTTCCAGGGACTTTATTTGTCATGTTGTCATATTATTCTTCCATTTAATAATTTAAATGTTTAGTGAAATAATAGCCTGTGTCAAAAGTTTAAGTTAGACACCAATAGATGATAACCTCAAGTCTGCCATGGTAATCAATCAGAATGGCTTCTATGCATATAAATAAGAATCATGACTGCATGTGTTGCAAACACTGATTAAATCCATAATTAAAGCTAGATGGAAAAGCTGAGGCAGATTAATTTTAATCTTGAGATAATATGAACACATCATAATAATAAAACAGGAAAAGAAGGAATGAGGAAGAGAAGAGTGCAGGCCAAAGAAAATCACCTTCTCCTTTCACATCTTGCTAACACAAAAGGAAAGAGAGAGTCTCCTGGTTTTTAAAGGCTGTTTCCAAACTTTATAAAGATGTATTCAGAAAAAATCCTTACTGTGAGAATAAAGACAGAATAGATTGAAAATACAGATGACTGTTACTTAGGTGAGCACTGCTAGGCTTCAGAGCCACCCCTAAGGTGTGCTCAGTGTGTCTGTCCTCCTGCACAGCTTCACAGCCATCACAATTCTAGGCACCAAGGACAAGCTGAGGAGCTGATCTCTGCAGGTCCTCTCAGGAAATAGCAAGGGATGGTTTGGGCCTCTCCTCTTATGACAGAAGACATTTTGGCAGTCTGACTTCTAACCCATCTGCAGATACTGGCAGGCATCGCTGCCCATCATGGTGTAAAGGGCCTTTTTTATCTCACCTTCTGCTTTTTCATCTTGACTCCCCTAAGACCAGATGACTCATTTTTGATATGTGGAAAGCTGAAAACCTGCAGTGCAATGTAAAGCAAATAGAGAAAAAGTACTAGGGCAAAGAATCACAAGTCATTCAGCCAGAACACTCTCCAAATGTGAGCCAAGACCTGTCTTTGCACCTAAAACCTGTGCATCCCAATTGCAGCCTCACAAGATTCTAAAGTTGAGCAGAAGTCAGTGCCTACTCACAGTATTTCTTAGAAATCCAGTGACCTTCAAGGGAGTGGATTGAAAGAAACCACCACACACTCAGCAATTGCTTCCATGAGCTTTATATATGTGCTGAAAAAAAAAAAAAAAGAGAGAAAACCTGCAACCTTCCCTATAAGTTTGGTGAGATAAAAGCTTCTGTGGAGGAGGCAAGTTCGATGTTGCTTAGGAAGCACAGCAGCTCTGGTTCCAAGGTCTCTGGTTTCAGTGAGTGTCTGAGGAGAAGAGCGTCTGATTTGAGCCCTGCAGTGACTTTCAGGAAGAGAGGAACTGGGGCTTCTGGCTCTTGCTCAGATTAAATTTCTGTTGTTACAAGGAGGAAATTTGCTGCTAATTATTTGAAAGCAATCCCTGCTGTAATTGAGTCTTTGTGAAAGCAAAGAGCCAATAACATGTTCTGCTCAGGCAGAACCTGGCAGCACTCCTCACATCTGTCTGCCAGCCTGCACAGGGTGAGGAGCAGCTTCATGCCAAGGGTAGCCACTTCATCACTGCCACCCAGACCCCTGTGCCTGGCCAAACGCTCACATCTCATGGCAGAGCAGCTCCCACCAAAGCTCACCTACTGCATCAACCTGCCCAGGGGAAAGCCAATAGCACTATCTTGTGCTGTGCCAGTGGAGGGTCTCCTTCCAGAAGCTGGTAGAAGAACCTTCAGAGACTGATTCTCATACTTAGTTTAGATAGTCATTGACAAAATATTTACTGCAGAGGACTGATTAAGAAGAACAGAAGTAGGAAGCAGGAAGCAGCTTTACTTCCTTAGGAACACATATCAATGACTAGAAAAATACTCCATCGTTTTATCTCATTTTATGAGGCCATGAATCTCAGTAAAGACAGTGACATTTGAGTGATACCTTTGATCTCTAAGTGTCTTGGCACACAGGGATATCTTCTTTTCCCCAGAGATGAAGATTTTGCGTCATTTGCCTTTGCACAGAACAAGATGAAGTGACTTTCCACGCTGTAGCATGCAGATATTTGTCATCTCATTTTTACCTCTTCAGGGACACATCCACTTTAATAGGAAAAATAATGCAATCTGAAATGTGTGGGAGCTATAATGAGTACAGTAGCAGAAGTTCTTTGCCAATCATAGCTCTTATCTTGGAGAAAAAGTATGACTGAATAGGGCTCTGAAGGACAATGCACGGTTTAAGCGAAGATGTTTATTAACCCTTTATAAAGCCTCTCATAAAGAATCCTTCACAGTATTTTTACTCCAACATTAGGCACATTAAACTAGTTCTTCCTTCATAGTGCTCACCTGTACAAGCACACAAGAATTGGGTCTAATGCTGAGTATTTGTTGTTGTGTTCTTCTGAATTTGATCTTAGAACTTGGAGTACACTCCAAGCCTTTATACACTTACGTGAAAATCAAAGAATATTCTTACAACTTTTAAAATTGAGAAAATTTTGTTAATCTCACCTTCTTGTATTTCAGACATCTAGGTCTTATTTTTTATAATTAATCTAAACTGGATCTAGGTTATTTTATTCACATTTCAGATTCTTGAATACCATGGTTTAGCTGAGACTTATAACCTAACAAGTAGTTGGGTTACAAGGTTGGTAATGGGAATCACTAGAGTTGACTGATCTCAAAAAAACTGCTATGTTCAGTTGTGTGTGTTTAGAGCATTTCATCTTAAAGCATCCCTTATTTAAGAACTTCCATTTCTTGCCTCTCTCAGTACAAGACAAATATGTTCATCCCATAACGTGAGCCGTGCCCTGAGGCTGGCTCCTGGTCACTTGAACTGTCGTTAAGTGATGTTGAAGCTGACGCTACGCTGGCCGAAAGAAGCAGTCTCCACCATGCTACAGAGATCAGTTTTCACTAGCCATGATTTAAATAAGTGCTGATTTTCTCAACAATCGCCACTGAAAACTAAGAGACAATGAAGTAATTTACACGATAGACTGGATGCTTATGAAGTACGAAAATTGTCCTAGAGAGTCTAATGACTTAGAAAGACCCTCCTCCTAGAATGAATGGAGCACCACACCAGCCAGTTCCCATGCTGAGATCAAAATCAGAGCCAATATTAATGTGCTAAGCATACTTTAAAAAGCTACTTTAGGAAGAAATACTGTGTATGCAGAACAGTTGTATCTTGGGAGGCTTTTTGCTTGTTTGCTTATTTTTAGTTGTTGGGGGGGGTTGGGGATTTGAAATTTTTTTAGTAGTAGAAAGTATAACACAGATTTATTCTTTTTGCCAAGATTAATTTTTTTTAAACAAAATTTGTTTTAAAGAAGACAAGCTAATAAAAGCATAGTTTTGGCTTCAGTATGAAGTCATCCTGCTCTTTCCTGGGTCAAAAATGTCTGTCTGACGTCTTTAGAACATGAGTGTCCAGAGATGTCCGGCACTACATGATGGTTTATACATTTGACCTCAAGCTCATAAAAGATTTTCCGAACACATTTTAAACTCTCTTCATAAAGAAATCTCAGGGTTAAATAATGCAATAATTCTTTGCTAAGATAAAGAAGAGAAATTACATGTCACATTACTGGTAGAACCTGAACTCCCTGAGGTTGTACAAATTTCTCTGAAATATGGTGTAGCAAAATTCACAAGGACATGCCATTTTATCAACACTTATTTAAAATTATTTGCTCAACACAACTATGCCCTTGATACCTATGAATAATGAGAATATTCCTAACCCACAACAATAAAATCTTTGTCTAATAACATATAATGAGCTATCATCAGGTCATTAATAGTATAAAGCCGTTATGTGAAGTGCAGAATTAAAGACACAAAGGTGATAGCAAAAAATGTCCAATGGCATTTTTTGGGACCAAACTCCAGGGAAATAGAACTTCAAAAATACTAGTATATCATTAATCTTTCTGGGAGACATCTGCCAGCTTCAGCAAAACCCAAGATCTACAAATCTCAGAGAAGACTTATGAAGACCTTCAATTCATTATGAGGAGGCAGATGTCTCTTCATAAACGTGCACGTGTTGTCCTGGCAAAGCCATATCCATCTGCTCTTCCCAGCTCCCTATCCACCCAGCTCCCATATGCTCTAGCCTTTCTTCTATATCCAGACTAGATGCTAGATTACTCTCTACAGATTTTGTTTCAGTTGTCATCTAGCCCCTTTCCTCTCTTTTTTTTATGTATCTCTTTTCTTTTCCCCGAATTCCTTCTTATTTTTCCGTTTGAATTTTATTGCTCAAGGCTCAGAGAAACTGTCTTCTGAGGTCCTTCTTGGGGTTTCCTGGATCTCATCCCTCTTCTTCAAACTGTTCTTTTTAATTTCTGTTCTGTCCTTTCTCTTTGCTTTTCTCCCCTCTTTTCTCTGTCATCCTCTGACCTTCATTATCTTCGCATACCTCCTAATGGGAATGAATTTTGGTACATTATCATTTTTTTTGTTGTACAGGAGATACATTTAACTTCTATGCAGTAAGGGTTAGAGAGGAAATATTTCTGTTTCACAAAGGCTGTTTCTCAAGGTTGTTCTGCAGACCTGGACGCTGGCTCATAAGAACAGTAGCAGAGGATCTGGTCAGCTTGATGGATGGACATACAAATTCCAGCACCACCTCAGCTGAAAGACTGTGAATAATTCATTCATAAATTCAATTTTTTGTCTACTTGTCTCAGTTCGGTTGTGCAGCCAGTATCTTTATCAGGAAGTAATACCAAAGTGCCATACAAAGAAGGTGGTTCCCACCCTTACATTTCCCTCCTTTCCCTCTTCTCGGTGGAGGGACCTGCCAGATTGGTGGGTAACCCCATTCACACAGACAGTTCCCTCTCTGAACAAGTCTAAGATTTTATAATCTCACTCTGTGTGATAACTCTGTCTTGCAGCTCAGCAAGAGTGATCCCAATTATTCACTGCTGGATTTCCAATTACCAGGAGAAAGGTATAAATTAAACTATAGGACTGTTATATATGTTCCCCACCAAAAGTAGGAAAATTTAAACGGCCTCTGCAGTCTCTTTATGGAGGTGGAGATTGTCAGCAGTTTCAAAATCTGATATAGATGTAGAAACTATAGAAATGCAAACAGAAGAAAAACAATATTTTATCTAAACAGATGTTACAATGATTACGAATTATTAGATTACTCTTGGGGGGTGTTTTTGGTATTCAGTAAAATTTTCACTGTGAGTCTTGCTCTACCCACTCAGCAGTAAATTGTCACCAGAGAAGTAACTTGTTTGACTTCTGTGAAAAGAGAACTTTTAAAGATGTCCATCACAGACAAATGCCCCTTGCAAGAGACCACAAATTTCTTCAAACTTGTTTTCTTGTAACCTCCATTGTCTCCTCTTATTTGATCAAGATTAGTCTATTCTATTAGGAGAACTTCTAGGCTATTTTGTGCTTTTCCATGAGATAGCCATGAAGGGGAGTAGCCCTTCCATGGAGGCCTTGTGAGGAGCACTTGGTATCAACCATTGCTTTTGAGAACCAAATCTTTCCCCTAACGAGGCCTCCCAGGTAAAATCTATTACCCAAATACCTGCTTATACATAGAAATATTTTTAAAGAGTATCTGCACTTAAAGCAGCATGTGTTCTCTTCAGCAGTTTTCTTCCTCTTAGCTACATAAAATCCTTATTATTCTAGATTAAAGAATAAAACTCTGACTGTTTTACAAAATTGACATTGTTCATATTCGCTATCATGGAAGATGACTATTCCTGCAGAAAACAAATTTTTAAACATCTATAAATTTTCACCAGTTATTATACTCTTTACAGAGTTTAACAGGTTTCAGGAAATATTTGTGCATTCACTCTAGGCAAATAATAACTAAAAAACTCTCTCCATTTCATATTTTTATTCTCCTAACTTACATGGAATAGAATAAAAAACTATTAGCAATAGAGTTTTAGAAACAAGTTATAGAATTCAACTGAAAATTCAAACCCAGCAAGAGGTGTCTATGGGTAATTAAATATTTTTAAAAACATAATTCCATACTCTGCAGGAATAGGTCTGTTTCAGCTTCAGGTTCTTGTTGAAGCTATTTACATCTCACTCTTCACCCAAAAGATGTGTGCACTGGATAGTTTTTTGTTCTGGGTTTAATTACTGACTTTCTCTTGCAGCAAAACTTTGCTGAAACACTGTCCCTGTCATGAATTGCACAGCACCAAACCAAATGATTTATGAGTATCCAACAACGATATGGTCCTTCTAATTTGTCAATCAAATATGCAAGCTGTGACAAAAATCAGACATCTCTTGGAAACTGGAAACACACCTGGAGAAGCTCAGCCTTATTTAGTCACTTTGCATAACCCCTGATGCACCTAAAAAATAGTAAGGAAAGTAGAAAGACTCTTTCCTGACAGCCTGTAAATTTATCTGAAGTCCTTCTACATGACTTCTGCAGGTGCCTGCTCCTGGGAAACCTCACAGAACTGGGGGGTCCTCATTCCCAACTTCAGGCTGGGAAGTTCAGCACTGGTATCCCTTTACAAAGCAAAACCATTGTTTGTTCCCTTCTTCGGTCAGGAAATCCATGTGCTGATTTTCTCTTACATATCTGGAAAATTCTTTTTCCTCTTCATCCTGTTTTCAGAAAGAGTAAGAAAAAGGGTATAACCGATCCTTTGCATTGTGTTTTTCAGCCATTTACCTGTCCTCCATGTGACTTCTTGCCAGTATAGCAGCAATATGGCACATGGCTTAAGACAGACTTAATTGATTTTTGAAGACTTTCTTTCTCTTAATGAGAGAAATTTAGCCTTTGTTGACCATAACTCAAGCCTTATTATTATGTGGTAATGTTTGCTCAGTGTCCCCTAACAGCTACCATCAGTAATAACACATATTCTTGGGGGAATCATGATGCCTTGCTATTAAGAAAAATGCCATTTTTCTGAAATACTCTTATATACAAGGTAACTTCCTCTCAGCATGTTATTTATACCACTGCAAAAGACCAAGGAAGACTCAAAATCCACTCAACTCCCTTTTCATTCACAACTCAAAAAATTAAGAGAAGAAAACCAAAAGAAAATCCACATACAAAGGTCTTTAAAGGTCTACCCTGGAGCAATCACAGTTTAACCTAGAAAATAAGTTCTGAAGCAGTGCTCAGAATGGGAAAAGCATGATGGGCTTCCCCACTTCCTGAAAACTGTGGCTCCCCAATAAGCCTGATGGAATTTTTACAGAGCTGGGGAGTATGACTTGGTTCTCTCCTCAGAGCCAGCTCCGTTCTGAGCATAGAAGTCTCTTTGTGCTAGTGCAAAATTTTTGTGTGAATGGCTTCATGTATTCAAAATACTTGTGTCTGAAGCTATTTTCTAGTGTTATTTCAAGGCAGAGGATACTTTGTCTAAAAGTTAGAAGTTAGAATTTCATAAGCAAATTTGATTTTCTACTTGCAGATAGATGTGGAATTAACACCTCTCCGCTTGATGTCCAGTAGGAAATCATGAAGAACCCATGAGAAAAATGGGTTTCTCATACACAATCCTAATGACCATTCACATTTTTCATGGGATTTTTATCACACTTACAGAGGGAGGTCATTTCACAAAACACTTAGTGATACCTCACCACACTGCTGAGGCAAACTGTTGCAATTGGTACCAAAATTGTGGTGCTACAATTTACAGTGGGAAAGGAGAACAGATACTAAAGCTGTTGTGCAGTCTCTGAAGAAAAAATGATGGTTTTTTTTCTGGTTTTCTGTGTAGTTGGACTCAATATCATCACAGTCTTGCTTAAACCCCAAAACTAAGTGGATTTTTCCTCAGCACTTCCCAGCTCATGGGCTCACTAATACGTAGAATTATGCAAGAAACAGTGCTCAATCCAATTTCCTTTCAGACCAGCATGTTGTAGAGATATAAAAGCATACAAAGAACTTGCACCACTGCAGAATCAAATTGACTTTAAGCCGGGTTGACTAAGGATGTGCTAGAAAAAATATTTAGGTTCTTAATTCTTTTAAGTTGTAGATTTTAACTTTTGTACCCTAAACTTACATTATTATAATGAATCTTATGGTAGTGCAGTCTTTAAAGATCCAATATACCTAAAATTGCCAAATTTTATTTTAGAGAAATAGAAATTCTAGTGCTTATATAAATATCATAATGGCTAAGAAAAGAGCCTTTTAAGAAACACTATCCCTTTTTTTTTTTTTTTTTTTTTTTTTTTTTTTGTTTTGGAGAGGAACAAATAAGANAAACACTTTCCCTTTTTTTTTTTTTTTTTTTTTTAGTCTTATGATTTGGAAGGTGACAAATCAGAGTCATGATTTCTGAAGAGCAGCAACTCATCCATTGCAATCTGTTGTAAGGAAGACCATTAAAACTTTCAGATAAGTAAAGAGTTCCTACAGTACCTGGAATCTGGAATTCCAAATCTAAAAACAGTAATTCCACATTTCTTTTTTATCTTTTAAAAAAGCAGAAATACACCAACTTCCTAACATTGGCTTATGCAGTGATTTAAACTTTCTGAGGAATAACTAGATCATGAAAAGACAAAGTTGCAAGGACACATTGATCCAAACATTAAGCAGAAGGCAGGCTCCTCTTGAAAGGTAAGTACCAGAAGGTTTCTTGACACCTTCTGTGCGCACACACACACACATTGCTGATAATATCCCTGTAAATCTGTCATCAGATCTTGCACTTTCTGCTCCAAGATCTTGCCTTAGGTTTATATATGTTCAGAAGGCTGCCACCACCTCCACTAGCCCTTCCCACTGCTTGGGCCAGAACCTCTACCCTTGAGGGATCATCCTGTACTTGCTTCTTCCCCACAGCAGGGAACCTCACACCTGCCCTCTTCTGTTCTCTGGACATTTTCTATGTTAGTTCAAGAGTCTTTACACATTCTCCTTTTTAGCAGCACACCCACAGCAGCTTTCCACTTACTGCTTTTTTCGGATTGGTGAGCCTCTTCCCTTCAGCCCAGCTTCTTAGAGCTTTTCAACACTTTCTCCCTCAAAAATTTACTAGGGCATGCACATACTCTTTTGGGACATATAAGCCTGATTTCAGCTTAAAATAGCTGTAGTATCACTAGCACTCTACTTGCAGCTATATAGAGTACTCCACATAGGATAATTACCTATATTAACTAACTTTCCAGGCATCTGATCGTCCTGTGCAATGTTCCATGTGGCCATACCACAGCATGTACTGGACCCAGCTCGCTGTAAACAATGCTACCAAATCCACAGGGGCTGTGGTAAGCAAAGGTGACGCAGCAGTAACCACAGTGCAGACAGACCTTCAGGACCAGGCCTTAATTATAACTTCACTGCGCAGTAATCAGGTAATTGTAGAACACTGCAGTCATCACATCTGACACTGGTTCTCATGGCTAATGAGCCAAGGAGTGCACTTGAGGTCAGCCTGCAAGCGTGAGCCAAACCCAGCCATTGCTCAATCCTTGCCATATGGGAGCCAAAAAGTGGAGTCTTTCACTGGTGGAAATTGCAGACACTCTTTTACTTTCTGCATATTCCCTATCTCTCCACACATTACTCCAGACAGCACTGCATGGATACTGAAGTGATTCTCCTATTTTTAACAGTGTGAGGCACTTGGCTGGGAATTCTCCATGCTCTAATATGTTTGATCAAAAATTTAACTACCTCCTATAATTTAATTGTAAAATGAACACTTCCTGCTCCCACAAATGATATTTCCATGGAAACTGCTCAGTACTATTGCTCCAAAATGAAGTGGGTTTACTTTTTAATTTTTTTCTGAATAAAAAAAATGTAGCTCTGAGTCTTGAGTCTTCAGTATTTCTCTTTTTTTTTCAGAAAAACACATTTGGATAATGAGCTATACATATCAATCCATAGTACTACAATTTAGTAGCGTAAATTCTTGGCTCCATTGAGATCAATTTGAGAAGAGGTAGTTGAGGTGGAGTTATATTTTCCTTTTTAAATGGTTCATACAGACTGATAGAAGACATCTATTATGGGATGATATATTTGTGATTTCAGAAGATGATTGCAGGTTTTGCTGATTGGGACGATTTTGAATACAGCTGGAGACTCCTGAAAACCAAGTACTTTATTTCAATATTATGAATACAATCCTAATTGTAGGAAAAACTACTCTGGAGCCACCTCAGAGGCACTATCAGAAAGTGAGAGAAGCATCTGAGATAGCATCCTAGCCTTCTGATTTAAATAGTAAACAACTGGTGTGCTTGACACTGCCAGGAACTGGTGGAAATAGGTAGCAGATAGTTCCCTTTTCACCTTTCGCTGAGGCAAGAGATATGGCATATGGTCTCCAATTAGGAAAATTTTAAAGAAAAGTCTCTCCTATCTGGTAACATGGAGAGAATTGTTGTGGTGTTGCTCAGGGTGGTTCAGAGCAAAGAAGCCCTGACATGTCTCTTCTATCCACTGACTTCTATTATATAAAGGAGACTTTAATAATCACCTGAAAAGACCCCTCTGTCAGATCCACACAAAGTGATTTCAGCTGTGGGTACTGCTCCTCTCCTGAAGGCTGCCTGCAGTGGAAGGTGGCAGGTTATGCATATGCTTATCCTTAAACTAGTCTAAGGTTTTTTCCTTCAGCTAAAGACATGTTTTCTAAAAGGAAGACCATGAAAGGGCAGAAGTTACACAGTGCCTGGAAATCTATGTAGACATCTAGTCAGTAGGTCCTGGATGATGAGCAAAGAAAGCCATGTATAAAACCAGTTTTGTTGATATAATTCCACATCCAAAGGAGAGACGACAAGGCCTCACCCAGAAGTTAAACAAGGATTTGAACCAGAACTATATCTATGTCGCTGAATGCAGACATGACAAGTTTACTTACTTTTCTGTTACTGAATGCAAAACAGTCTCCCACTTTCTTTGCATTTTTGCTGCTAATTAGCAAGCTCAGAGAAGAGAGAGCATATTCAAAGGAGTCAAAAGTGGGCAACTTTCTGATGATATAAAAAGATGCCATGGCAGTTGTTAAAGAAATCCCAACACAACTCAGCTAATTATATCTAGAGGTTTCAATTTGTTACTTTTGATCTAGGATTACATAGCTTGTTTTCCTCTTGTTAATTGACTAGTTCAGAATTTTCTGAACATTATATCATCTTTGATGTTCCTGCTTTTGTTCCCTTTCATCTGTTGGCAGAACTCCACCTAACAATGCTAGCAATAGTTGGTGACATCTGAAGTCTCAATACTTGTGAGTGAGTTCCAAAGTCTTCTTTGACACTGGTTGTAAGTCACAGTAGCTTCTGCTGAAAGATAAGGCTTCCTCAGTTGGTCTTCATGTATTTCAGAAAACGCTGGGAATAAGATATATCGTGTTTTCTTGATCCTGATATCTGAATTGTACTGGGTAGCAAATGGCTCATAGTGAAAAAACAACCCATAGTGTGCTGTTAGGATGGGTCTAAGGTTGTTAATACAGTGATCAGTAGAAATTACTGGTGTCAAATTGGATGACACGGAAAGAGCACCTTTAGATGCCTTTGTTCTTATCTTCCAGTATGTTATCATCATGTCTTCCAAGGCCTTCCCTCTTAGTTTCTCTCCTGCATGACAACACTAATATTTGCCATGCAACCCAGTTTTGGGTTAATTTGTATTTTGAGGATCTTGAGGTTTATAACACCTGTATAGTTTGCTGCATATGAGAAAGTGTTACCTGACTACTGGCAAACAGTGTCAAAAAGTATTGCAAAATTTCAGGCAAGAGTTCTTTTCATTTTCTTGCAAAGATTTCATTTTATGGGACTGTTATTTCAGCTTACCCTGCTGATTTAGAAATGAGGAGAGTTAGCAGTACTTTGCCAATATCCCAGACTTTATTAATACACTTGCTAGATGAGAAGTTCAAATAGCTTTCCTTTGTGCTCTGACTTTTGCAGCTTTCATGCCCAAAGAAAAACCCACACTTGTCTGAAAAAGCTATTTCCGTAACACTGTTCAACCCATGTGGAAGGAGAACTAGGATTTATAGCCCAGCAAGGAGAGAATTAAAGCCGGCCTTCCCTGCTGCTCAGACATTCACTTCTACTTCAATAAAGCTCTGCTCCTCTTGCCATACAATCCCTCCCTTGGCAGGATATAAAGACAGAACTTGTTTTCACCATCACTAGGTATTGCCAGTCACTTGCTAAATTAAAAATTGTCAGGCAGTAAGTACGTCCTACATGCACTCCCTTGGCATTGTCCATTCCCATGCTTGTCCCTCCATGGTGGCAGTGAAGAAAGGATTAAATACTCCCGTAAGTCTGGTGCTCAAAATGAACCTTTTTCTCCACCAGATGTGGTTTGATTGGCCACCTGCCAGCTATGGCGCCAAAGGGGTTCCCTTCTGTGACCACTTAGCACAAAACAAAAATCAAGTCCTCTACTACCACTGCACAGAAAATAATAATCAGAGACAGGTACAGGGATTTGATGGATGTCCAGTTAATTTAGGACCTCCTGTTATTCTAGAAGTCTTTTAGGGAATCAGCCTGCAAGGCCTGTACTTTTATATGTTGTTATCTAAATGTAAAATGCTATAACTTAGAGACTGACTAAAAGCCATTTCATAATGAACAAAGGAAAGAAAGGTCTGTAATTCTATTTTACCTAATCTGGACAACAAAACTAAATTAATTCTTAGTTTCAGAATTTTTGTATACTATCATTGACCAATACATCTCAGCTTGGTTCTTTTCAGCCTTGAAGGACAGTAAAAACTGCCCTCCTCACACTACCTGCACCGATTCCACTACAGACTGCAAATAAAATATTAATTTGAGCAAACAGTTATTGCTTTCAGAACACAGTAGAGCCTGGATGCTCTGGCTCATTACACAGATTTTGGTGGCAATCTGTCTCCAAAACTTTGGCAATGCCAAAGAGTTAATATGGCACATGGGGTCCCTGTGAGAAGCCAGGGAACAAAGGGACAACTCCACCTGAGCCAGCAGGAGCAGTCCCTGTGCTATTCCTTTAAGACCAGGACAAAAACAAACAAATAAAACCAAACCAAACCAAACCAAACCAGCTTTCTGAATCTCTGACTCTGTTAATCCTTATTACTCCTGCTGAATGACTGTTTTGTTCAGTCCTTTCTTGCCCTTCCCTTTAGTAATTATCCTGTAACTTGCCTTGCTCTTTTCAACTTAACATCCTTATCTTCTCTGTATTGGACTTGGATAAGGCATTAGACAGACGTCATCCAAACCTGAAGATAAAAGTATATTTAGGGATTACCCAGTGTAGCTTAAATTTTGATCACTGTTAGGAATTTCCTTTTTCTTTTAACACTCTAATCGTAATTAGTAATTCTATAAACACTACTTACAGCCTCTGAGTTCTCAAAAGAAGGCAAGATTAACAACAATCTGTATAATACAAGCACAAATGTAGCTCTCACATGTAGAACAGAAGTTCACATGTAGAAGAAAATTAGGATAGAGACACTGCACACACAAGCAGAGCATAATGGCTTTGGAATCCATTAGGAGGAGTGCTTTTGGCAGCAACAATTGCTATCAGCTGTCTCACCCCTAAGTATTTTGTGATATACAGAAAACGCTTTTCTCTTAAAATTGCATCATGAATCTCCTTTAAAAAGCCAATCATCAATGACATGTCAGTGAGATCTTTTTACTTAAAGCCTAGCTATGAGGAATTTTAAAGCAGATAAATAAATTGTCTAATGCATGGATGATGCAAATCAGCTCTTCTGGCAACTACTTCCTTCTGAAGACTGAGTCAATTCACAGCTTTGAAAACAGCAACTAACAATGACCAGTGTGTATAAATTTTTTCTTATATTTTATTGATCAGCATGTCTGAATAGTGATTTCCCACTCTTTCCCAGTTTCAATGACTAGTAGCTTGAGAGTGTTTAAATATTAAATATAGCTGGAAGATTTGTTTTCCACAAGCAGGGGAATCCCATTGTTTTTAGCCCTTGCATAGTTAATGTACTATGAATAATTGAAGAAGCTGAATTGCAAGGTTAAGGCTCCAAGTCTCTCACAGATCTGAGAAGAGCTGGCTAAAAATTAATGGGAAAAAACCCCAAACACCCAAAGTTTGACTGTTTTTTCCACTAACATTCAAAAATTGATATTATTCTCATAACCAAATTACAGTGTATAATAAACAAATCATGAAAGCTGATCTACAGACACCTCATGTACTGATGCCATCAAGATTTCCAATAGTCTGTTTAGTTTTCTTGGCACAGAACCTAGGAACAAAAGTGGTTCTGAACATAAAGGGCAGAGGCATGGGCATGGGTTGATTGCAAAAGCAAGGTTTCGTAAGGACACCAAAGGCACTTCAGAGAAAGTCAGCTCTTCTAACACAAACACTGAAATCAACTTGGTTAGAAATAGAGACTTCCAAACATTTCCTGATTAATTTGTAGCTGTTGACTGCATGCTTGAGTGTGTTTTCCCCAGCCTCAAATACAAGCCTGTGCTCAGAATTGTTCCACTGTAAACAAGGATGTGTTTACAATACCTTTAAAGAAATGGATCCTATGTTTATCTGAGGATAAACATATTTATCTGAAGAAACTTACTTTTTCTTCAAGGAAATGTCTAACTGTGAAATACAAAAACACAAATATAAGGTGCCATCTCTGTTGCATCCTGTGTAAATGTTAAGAGGAGACCACTGGTGCTTTGAGCTTGGCAATTGTTTGTTTCCAGCACTAAAGTGCCAGAAAGTTCTCTCCTTCTTACACCAGAGACCAAGGAGTTTCAAACTTTTAATCAGTGCTAAGAAAGCAAACTCTTTTTGTTTAACTACCATGAAGCAAAGCAGACCAGGCTTAATATCACTGTAAACAGTAAAAGATTTTATTCACTAGAATTTTGTTTCCTTTCTTCCAGCCAAACTTAATTATTCACTAGAACAAGAAAACAGCATTGGCATACCAGCCATTTCTTTAAAATAGAGACACATTAAAAACATATTAAAGAAACCTGGCATTCACAGGCACTCATCTTCTTTAAGGAACAGAGTCAAGTATTTATAATATCATGTTTGTCCTGTTGGTACTGAATTTTGATAGCAAGATGAACTGTAAACTACAAAGTACCATATACACCAAACCAGGGTCCAGTTAAAAGGCACTGTAGCCATCACCAGAAAATTTTGAGCATTACTTCGGAGCTCAAAAGATACAGAAAGCACCCTCCTGGAAAAAAACATGGGGGCTCAGATGGCATAGGTGAGCTTTTTTTCTTTTTGATTTGTTTGCTTTTGTCTTTTTGTGCATAAATGAAGTGTTCACATAAATAATAGCTGCCATTGTCACCTAAGGCTAGGTCTTAAACTCTCAACTCGCTTTTGATTTCAGGATAAGGTTCTCCCAATCCTCTGAAGAGTGTTGAGACCAAAGATTCATCCAGAAAAATTAAATTATGTCTCTCTGATCATTTACAGAACAGCTTTGCTTCTTTCAACCAATATAAACTTCTATGTAAAACTGCAAAGACTCTTCTCCATGTTGGAAAATTCTTGTAGTACTCACAGTGCAACATGGAGATTTCAAATGAATACAATTCTTGCTAAAATTCAGCAAACTATAGAGAAATTAGAATAGACTATGACACAGAAATTGCAAGGAAAATTTAAACAAACAAATATGTAAACTTTTTTTTTTAAACTAAAGAAACAAAAAATAATGCTTTTGTAGAAAACCCTTTCTGTCCATGGAGAAAGGTTTAAAAGCAGCACTGTGATTGCTGATGACTAAAGCAGATTGTCCTTTCTGGTTTTTTTGGAATAATCAGAAGCAATAAAGTGAGAAATTAATAAAATCTCAAACAATAATTCATCTACCACTTCTGCCTTTGTGGGCCAGTTTGTGCAGTCATTCTTCTGTCTTGGGGCAAAGTTTGTTGGCTCTGCACGATGAACCTGTATTTTATGGAACATCCCTGCACTGCCTTTTATGGCTTTTCCACTCCCACGGAATCACAAGATGGGTAAGGCTGGAAGGGACCACAGTGGGTCATCTGGTCCAACCTCTCTGCTCAAGCAGGGTCATCCCAGAGCACATGGCACAGGATTGTGCCCAGATGGTGCTTGAATATCTTCAGTGAGGGAGACCCTACAATCCCTCTGGGAAATCTGTTCCAGTGCTTGGTCATCTTCACAGTAAAGAAGTTCTTCCTCATGTTCAAGTGGTATTTCCTGTACATCAGTTTCTGCTTGTTGCCTCTTATCCTCCTGCGTGGCACCACTCCCGTCCTGTTGGCACCCTCCCTCAAGAAACTTACAGGCATTGATGAGGTCCCCTCTCAGTCATCTCTTCTTGAGGCTGAACAGGCTCAACTCCCTCAGTAGTTCTCATAAAAGAGATGTTCCAGCTGAACCTGCTCCAGGAGCTCCATTGTGGATGCTGAAAGCTTGGTTGCAGAGAGATTTTCCAGCTCTCTGCCAGTGTCTGTGTGAAAGCAAAGACTTTCACACGGATGCTGGCTGAGGAACAGTTAGAGGTTTCTGTAAACTAACTTCTTTATCTTGCAGGTGCAAGATGTTTTGCAATATCTTTATGGTTAGCTGAAGAATTGTTTTAGAATGGGCATTATCGAATATAGCCAATCTGAGAGGTGCATGGTCAAAGAACTAATGACCTTATGCCATTCAAGCAAGCTAGGGGATATAAACCTCTGTATATTAATAAATAATGGCACTATTCCACTTTTCCTGAAATCTGCCTGCTTCGTTTCTCTCTGTCCCCGGTACAACAGCGACACTCCATGTCTCCCTTGCACTGAGGAGCCCAGAACTGGACACAGCACTCCACATGGGCCTTACCAGGGCTGAGTTTCTTGAATTTGATTGCCTCTATACATTTGGGAGTGGAGGGAAACAGATGGGCTGCGTGTACAGTGCACCTCTGTATTAATCTGGGCAAGACCCCAGATTACTTCAGAGCCTGAATGTACAACATCGGAGGAACAACCCCAGGCCATGAGAGCAAATGAGCATTACTGAATGTGAGTCTATCAATTTCAGTTAATATACTGGACTCATACAAATAATTTGCTGTGATGCTGTGAGAAATAGCAAGTATCTCAGGCAAGGAACAACTCTATTTGAACAACAACTGTGTTCTTTTCATCTTAATCTCTGAAAAAAATTATGAATTAGGCCCTGCAGGCAAACCATGGATGATAGGATGCCATTAAGCTAATTCTTTGCATTAATGTTTAAAAAGCCAGTGAATCTGTTGTTTTGTTTAGCTGTATGAACTGTTTTGGCACATGACAGCTGCTGGATACTTAGATTAATTGATAGATTATTATGTGTCCTCACAGTTTCAAACTATTAACCTTCAGTAGCATTTTAAAGTTAATCTCATCTGTAAAGGAATATTGCACTAAAAATTCTGAAGATTTTTTTTTTCTGTCTTCCTTAGCATCATTTATCAGACACTGAACTAGAAAATATCTATGTTTAAAAGAAATTTTACTGGAGTAAAATCTTTTTTGATTTAAATTCTTCTTATGGTTATAGATGACCAAGTTCTGGCTAGCTTAATTTTTATCCAGAGAGATATTTTAGGAAATAAAGCAATTATAAAACATAGACTAAGCATCCACATATACTGCCTAAATACTGGCACTCTCTGTTGTTTTTTTCCACATGTTGGTCCCCAGCATGAGAATATAATAAGGTCATGGAGAGCCCCACACAGAAACAGCCACAGTAATGCAGCTTCTTTCACTTTGTGGATCACCACAGTGTCACAAACAGCACAGAAGTAACCCAAGTAGTGTCCCCACCCATTACAGGAAGAGGAAAGATGAAAGAAAATTTACCACTTTGTGGTCTTATTGGGTTCCTCTTGTCCATTGTTTTTACCCAAATATGTATTATGGGAAGGAAAGACCTCAGGAACACTAGCTTGGTGCATTTCCCATTTGTTTTGTTATAAGGATTGAGCTATTTTAATATTTCTAGTGACATTTGTCAGATGAGTTCTGCTAATGGAGTCTTAAGAGTCTGTAAAAATACCCTGAGCATGCTTGCTGTAGGTCCCGGGTGTTGCCCACCCGAGAGCCAGGAGAGCAAGTGCTGCTAGAAACAGGAACAAACCTCACCAGATTGCCCAGCACTGTGCTGTGGGGGCCTCCCCTGTTAAATACTACTGCCAGGTTGATGTTTTCTTCTGTGTCTTCTTTCTGTGCCCTGCTGTGGATTCATCTTCTTATCAGGCCCTGTAAATTTATCCTTGCCAGGAAAAGTCTTGATTCCTTCCTTTCTGTCTACCGTGATCATAACTATACCCATTATATGTAATGTTATTTGTACAGGAGAGCTGAAAAATGTTCTTTTAAAGAGCTTGAGGCAGATAGTCTGCTCAGAGCTTGTTCCGGGTTTAATTTCTCAAAGTCAAAAAGTGCTGTTCCTTACTATAATGAGATAGAAATTTTACTTATATAGGAAAAAGGATTCTCCAAGACAGCCTGTCTTCCTTTTATAGCTTACTTCTAGCTGTACATGGGATTCATCACAACCCCTCCTTTTTACCCATGCGTTCCCTGCAAGCATAGTCTCTTCCTTCAGTCAGGTATTTCTTTCCTGTGTGTGATTGTTTCCTCTGAAGTCCACAAAACTCAGATATTTGTAGAGTCACCTCAGGCCTTACACTGTCTATCTCAAGCCAGCGGAATTACAGGCTCTAAAAACATGACAAATATATTCTCCTTTTGGTGTTATGAAATAAATGCCAGCACGTAGTTTCTAAATGTGCAACTCCTACAATAAATATAGTGGGGTTTTGGGTTTTGTTTCCTTTTTGGTTTTGGTTTATTCTTTTTTTTTTTTTTTTTGGTAGAAAATACAAAACTTGCTTGACTTTTAGTGCCTTGGAAGGCCAGTAGGCTGTAGGACATAGCTATCAAATATGAGCTGGTACAGATCCATTTGTGCCTTTTTTATTATTCAAGACTGTGCCCTTTTTTCCCTGGAAGCTGTTTTCAACTGAAAATGCATCGTGCAGAACAAATAATAGTTCAGGCAAACATTTTTACTGCCTGATAACCTTCCCTAGCACCCTTCAAGAGAAAAAAGAGAAAATCTTCATAAAACTTGGATGTAAGTTATGTGACAAGCACGGAGGAGAGGACATAGAGGTGATTTAGCTACAGCCTCTTCTCCCTTGGAATTGTCAGCCCTTGATAAAGAGACACGACTACTATCTCCGAGCTGCAGAGCACGAGAAGACAAAGTATGTTGTTCGCAATCTCGTAAGTCAGTGATGAAAACATAAACAGACCCTAGGTCTCTTAGGAATGCTTTCCTTGAGAAAGAGCCAGAGGACTGAATGCTGTTGCCTCTAGGGGCTCTCCTGTGATTGCCTCCATACCTTAGAATTCCTTATCTTCTGTTTATACTTCAGTGTTTTCTGCAAATTTATCTTATTTAAAAATATTTTCTATTATTCAGCGCTTTATCGATGGGTGTGAGGGATCTTCAGTGTCTGCCCTTTACCTATGAATGCAATGGCAAATTTCTTGCATATGGACCACTGGGACAGTTTTGAAAAGGAGAAATTTTTTTTTAATCTTTTTATTAGGAGCTGTATTTTCTTTAACCTAATTACAAAGAGAAAAATCCATCTCTGAACTGATTGTGATACAGAGTCAGCTCCCACACTGTATCCAAACTGGCTTAGAACATAATTTATAAAAAGCTGATGACACTTCCACCTGAAGCCTGAATACCCCATGTGTTAAAAGTCCCACTACATAATGCAAGAGAAATGCATTTAGTGTCAGCATAATTCTGAGGACTCTCTTAAAGATTTAAGAGTTTGTCTCTGCAGGAGCTGAGAGGGCACAAAAGTTACTGACGAAGAAATGACATCAGAATGCATTTAAAACAAAAAGGAATGATTGGTCCACAGTCCCTTTTTTACTGAATTGAGAATGCTGATGGCACCTTTAACTGCTGTAGTATGAGTAATGTAAATACAGTAGAGAAATAGACTTGATTTGTTTAGTGAGATGCAGAGATAATTCTTGGACCTCCTTTTTCACGTAACCAATTACCAATTCAAAGTTGCCGTAACATTTTTTAATGCAGTTCCTTTAATTTGTGTTGATAAGTTGACACAGCAGGATGTATTAAACTCGAGGATCTGGTAACTAGGCACAACTTCCCTTTTGTAATCACTTGGGCAGTGTGCTTTGTGCCCAGCCAGAATGGAGAGGAGGTAGCTATCTGCTCATACATGCTTGGGTACTTCCATCTGCCACTTAGAATCTCTGGAATAGTTCAGTTTTCACAGCACCATCTGCACTGAAACATTTCTAGGAATGGATGGCATTTTGGGACTACTTGGCATACCTTTGTCCTCCTCTGTTCAAAAAGCAAATGCTATTTTAGGAGGAGAAGCTCGGTTAATGAAGGCTTTTCCATCCTACTATAAAAAAAAAAATCTCTCTCTCTCTTCATGCTTTTGAGCTGTAAATAAGTTAAACTGAGTTTTGGTCAACTACATGGCTTGAACTCATAGAACAGGACCTTTCAGAGACCATGACAGCTATTTCAGTCTTCCTGGCATGTGAAAGGCTGCTTGAATTCAGGAGATAAGAAGGTCAGATGAAGAGGTTCTTATCTTACAGCTTTTATAGAAGTATTCTGAAAAATGCATCACAAGGAAATTGTTATCAGCAGTACATCAGTATTTCTCTCTCTTTACTGCCATAAAAACATCCTCAGAGGGTGTATGGCATCCTGAGAAACATCTTTTTCACAGTTACCACAGACTCGGAAGCAACCTGGAGAAGTAAAATGGAACTTGGGCCAATATGTCTCCATGCCCTTCCTAAGCTGGGCACTGTCACAGAGGTGGTGGGGAGCTCTTTGCCCTGGATGGAACCACTGTGGTGGTTTCCTAACCTGGTCTGAGGTGTTGCTGATCACAAGCTGACCAGAATAACACATGAAATTTTGATCCTCCTATTTGGCCAGGTGGTTAATTGTATTCATTTTTGGTGTACCTGTTTATACGCCGTTTTCAAAATGTAAAATACCTATGTGTAAACTTTTCATATCAAGCTACCTATATGCTATTGGTTTATAAACAATTTAAAACTGTGTAAAGAGGAAGAAAAAAAAGTCTTTCTGCATGACTGTGGATGGTTATGCTTTTAAATTATGCTTCAGATCAGGAAAACACATGCTGAAGAATTATACATTAATTATAGGTGAAATCTACACACCTTGGCTTAATCAGCATCTCTTGTATTTCCTTGATAGATATCATAGTGTTGACACTTCTATCTGCATAATTTACAAAGAAGAATATGAAATATTCCAACACATGGAAATTAATAAGATTTCTGGATGAGAGTATGAAGTCTGTTGAACAGGCTGCTAATGTATTTGGATTTATTTCAGAGATATTCATTATCGCTGGGCAGACAATGCTGAACTACATTTAAACTGATTTTTATTTCACAAGCAGTAAAATATTATGAAAAGATAATAAAATGCCATCATTTGGACTAATACTTCAGAGAAGTCCCACAAAGGCTATGAGTATTTATAAAACATTTTCTTTTGGCAAGACATTCATTTTAAGTTAATTTAATTTACTGGAGTGCCTGAAAGACGGATGAGGCAATCAGGAGGAGATCCAAGATGAGCAATTGCTCTGCACATGAAGATTCTACAAATCACAACTGCTAAGGTACAGGTTTTGATGAAGTGCAAGATGGGAAGAAATCCACCACAAGGAACACCTGTGAAGCACACAGGGGTTCACCACACTCTTAAAGGACTGGAGGAGATGAATGCAGGTTTTTTCCTATCTTCTCTTCCATTCTTTTACTATATTCACTTCTGTCACACAATCACACTTCAGTAGTAAAAAATGGTAATAACACATTAATTTGCCAAGCACCTGCATCCAGGCTTATGATTTGAATTTAATTTTTACTTTCTGGTCTCCTTCTACCATTCTAAATACTTGATTTATGATTTTGTATCTGCATAACACATCTACTCTTTTCTTCTGTTGATCTCTCTAACACACATCAGTCTAAAAAAGACTTGATGTAAATGTAAGTGAGAATGAAAAAGAAGCTACTGTGTCTTAGAGAATTTCTGCATCTGATCTGAAGCTAAACCAATAGCATAACACGTGGACTTGAGTTGTTTCTGACAGGAAAGAAGAAAACCTGCTGTCAAAGGCACAAGAAAACTTCTTCAAGCTTCAGAAGTGACTGAAATCTATCCTGAGCAGCACTAGAATATATTATTAAATGCAGGATTGACTCTGATTGCATACCTCTTCTTAAAGGTGTTTCTTTCAGAATATCAGCTTCAGAATTTAGAAATCAATTTTATCTCTTCTACACAGAAGTGGAAAAAAACCCCAAACATTTCCTTACATTGTCTGAAGAATTATTATGACCACTTATAAGAACAAGGTAGTTGCTTTTGCTTTATCAGTCTGAAATCAGGGAATTTACTTACATTGTCTTACTGGGTTGTTGATTTCTGTAATGATCAAACCATCCAGGTTTTGCAATTTCTTTCTGAAAGCTTTCCTTTTTGAAGACAACTTGCTTAAGAATTTCATTTCTCCTGTAGGAGAATAATCCTACATTAGCCTTTATATTAACTTCAAGACGGTCTATTCAAAGTGTTGAACCTGAGAGGACATAAATCTAATTTTATGTTTTCAAAATTTGTTGTGACTTCTAACAAGCAACAAAAGCACTCGAGGGCAGGTTTCCTTAACAAACTTTGGAATTAAAGGCTATAGCTGACTTGAGAGCTGCAGGAAATGTAATACAGCAGGACACAGATGTTCTCAGGTCCCCAGATTTACTACTTTATTTATGTATTGAAGTTGGAAGAAACAATTAGGTGGGAAGTTATTTTCGTTCAGTGCTGATAAACAGGGAGAAAAAGCCTGAGATCCTCAAGGGAGAATGCTTCACTTTGGATGAAACACTTAGTGAGCAACAGCACTCAATGCCAGGGCAGGGAATCCTGGTGGGTGAGGATTTGAGGGGGTGGCAGAGGTGTGGGACAGGAGAGCAGAAGCCATGGAGTGCTGCAGAGGGAAGAAGCCCTTCAGCAGCCTGAGGAGCTGCCACCCTGAAGGAACAGGGAGTGAGCACATTAAGGGATGACAAAGAGAAGGCTGAATTGTCACGAGTTCTGTGCATGCTAATGCAAAAGGGCAGGCCACTTAACACAATTAATATTAGCGGGTAGGTACAAAGCAGGGCAGAACAGTTAAAGGACACGACAGAGAATGGACAACTTGACTCTTAAAGTCAGTGGGGCATGCTCAAATGTGCCCTAAAGCCAAAGAAATCTCTGAATCATTATCCTTGAGAAGTCACGGAGAGCTGGTGAATGGCAAGCACTGTGCCTTCCTTAGCATAGAAAGAGTCCAGGGAATCACATATATCAGCTTACTTCACATCCCAGGAGATGCCAGAGCAAATGTAACCGATCAATTTGTAAGTACATAAAGGGTAGCAAGGTGATTAGTAGACATAGCAGTTCTCATGCATCTCAAAATTGTTTAAAGAAGGTATAGAGGTTAACTCTTCTCCAAGGCTGTAAAGAGTGAAACAAAGAATAATTGGTTTGTTTCACAGCAGGGAAAGGTTGGAGGCCAGACTGGAGTTTAAAGCAACTTCCTACTTAATCACAAGGACAGCAAAGGTCTACAAGAGTGTCTACAAAGGTTATGAAAATTATGCTGGAGATTTTCAATAACATGTAAGGTAAATATTTGCTAAACAACACTTCAGTGTGACCTCAGAGTAAGAAGGCAAAATCGCAAAAAGATATATTCCAGCTCTCTCTTTGTCAGACTCTGTATTTCATGTATTTTGAGGGTTTTTTCCTCACAGTTTTCAACACATCTATATTTTTCTTATAGATTTTCACATACTATTTTCAAAGGCAAGCCCAGATATCTACCGTAACTCCTGCCAGCTCAGAACTTTATGAAGACCTTCAATGTATTCAAAGACTTGAAGACCTCAGCTCATCATTCGTAAGATTTTATGAGAATACTACTTTTCAGTTAAAATAAATAAATAACGGGTGGGTACAGTTCCCCTTTATAACTTTATAATCCTTGTAAAAATAGAGAAAAATTTTGCAATGGGACCAAAGTGTAATCTGACTCAAAAATAAGACAATGAGAATCACTTTTTTATAACATTGAGCTTCAAAAGATTGATGAATTATCTTTAAAAATTCAGGATTGGTCATAAGACAAAGAACAATAGATCTTTTCTTCTAGTATCGAAAGCAACTTAAATTAAAAATGTTGTTGAAATTTACTTCTCTTTGTTGGGTCTTAAAACATCCTGTTTTATTTTGCATTAAGGAATTTCACATGGTTTACAGCAGCAAGAATACATGTAACGAACTAAAAGGAATTTATTAACCATGCAACTCAATTCTTAGGCACCTAGTGAGCTACTTTTACTTTACTGAAAGACAAGAAATAATGCAAAAAATTTTAATTAAGCCTCCTCTTCCATGCCTTCCTGGACTACCCTTTGTCACTTTCAACAGACTTACATAAGAGCATGTAGCTTAACACCAATTTATTCCTGAAAGAAGCAACCACTTTTAAGAAACCATTATACCCATTTATAAACCCAGAATAGCTGTAAATTATACCAGAATGCATTGTGTTGATTTACAATAGCATGACTGGAAAAAGACAGTGATCCATGATTATGACAGAGCTTGGGTAAGCTTCGGATGTTTCCTCACACCTTGGCAGGCTTTGTTTCATATCTCACACATGACAGGAGAATGCTGTCATCACAGTGCTGCCACAGTTATATTACTACTTGCTAGATATTACTCAACATATATGTTTTTTCTCCATTTAGTAAAGTGACAAAGTTTAAAAAATCAAAAGCAATTCAACCTTTTCCTTATTTCTCTTACACGAAATTTTAATTATTTCACAGTAATATGTGCTCACGATGGTTTTTTTACGCTTATTTTTTCTATTTTAATTGTGAGCACTTGAGTTTCAGTCTTTCAATACCTAAACCCAGATTTACAAAACAACCTCTGTCTCTCACTTCACTGACTTTGTTTTGTGTCTACACCTACACATGAAATTTTTTTCATTTAAATCAAGATTCTCCTAACCATCACTTGTCTAATCCCTTATCTAGGCATGCATCCTTATCTTAAATACAAATTATGAAGACTCTGACTCCATAAATAACTGACATAACAAAATATTTTGGTTCATTACCATCCTCTCCACTGCGCGCAGAACACCTTGTGTTTTGCAGGACTACGACGCAGTGAGTAACACAAATGATAATATTTGTATCTGCAATTAACTGTTGCCACTGAAAAAACCCCAAGAGTGTTTTAAAAACATCAAAAGTAGATGGGTAGAAACATTTTGAACGAATAAGGCTCATTTCTGCTTATATTTATAAAGTGTACCCTGTCAGAACCCACAGGTCTTACCGGATGTAAAACTGTTTTAGTCCTAAATCAACTCTTACTCTGGAGAACTTGAACTCTCAAGCAGGTTCCAATGTAAAAGCCATCTCACAGTATGTGTTAGATTCACGGAAGCACAGTAAATACAATTCTCTATGTACCTAAAATCCGGAATTCATGCAGTGCTTTTCAGACAGCTTGATTATCGCTTGCTGAGGTACTCCTAGAAAAATGTTAGTCTGAAAAATAAAATTAACTCTGCACAGCAGAATGGGAATGGTCACAGATTGCACTATTTTCCCTTTTAATTTCAACAGACTATGTGTTGTTTCAAACCTTGCGTTGTAGGAGAGATTATTTTTTTACTACATGTGGATGATTTAATGTTCTCTTACAGTCATGTAACATGGGAGAAGATTAATTAAGACCTTCTTTTTGAACCATAGCAGCACTTCAGAAATAATAACATCCTATTAATTCTGTGGGTATAGTTAAATTCTATCATCATCTTTTTCATTTCACACATTAGGTTTTCCCTTCAGACAAGGAAAAAAGGCAGGGTGTCTCAGTTGCTTTTTCTCCACTCAACTTACTCTTCACTCTCTGCCTCCTGGTCCTCTTTTTAATAGTCTTATCTTCATCAGTTCTTCATCAAATGAACTAGAAAGACCGTCTGACTTGGGTAAAGAAAGTGATGAAAACAGATGCTTTTACCTCTTAAAAGCAGTATTTTTAGCCGTTCTAACCATTTTGGAAAAGTAGGGCTCCTACAGCAAAATACTGGTACCAGAGAAGTGTCATGCAGAGTGAGGGGAAGTATGCTGCTGAAATGTTATTTAATTCACCAGCTTTCATAACGCCACAGTGCCATTGCAGGACCACTGAACTAATCAATTACTGCATGTAACCGTCTCGCAGGAACAGCTGCACAAATAGATTGAACATTGCAGAGATCACAGGTGCTGGGGTTTTAAGTCAATCATCTGTGCAAGCACAAATATTTGAGGCCAGCGTCTCACATAACACCCTCTCAGACAGCATGGAAACAGGCTTACCACAGTCTCTTTAGACATTTCTTACACCGACAACCTACACTTTCCAAAAGTCTTATCTGCAGAGCCAAAGTGTAATGCTAACAAATCTCTCTAAAAATCAATTTAGCTTAGATCCCAATACTGGTAGAATTATTTGTGTAGAAAAGCAACAACTGAAAAAACAGGAAGTAACCTCATATTGAATACCTTCTCCTTGCTCTCTATTTTTTTAGTCATGACAGTACCCTGTATAAGGACTGTATTTCTGTAAAGAATCTGTAAAAAACCAACATGGCTGGTAAATACTCCATAACTCTAGATTTCTGCTATGTGACACAGAAATGCAAGCAACCTCTTTTACATTTATAATCAGTGAACATCTCATGTTAAATTATGAAACTAATCAAGAAATTATTATTCCTTTCTACTCTAAGTGGGAAAGCAGAAAACTCCCAGCCCTGAGAAGAAGGAAGAGCTGCAAAGCCATCATAAGCTGTTTGCTCTTCAAGTCCTCAGCTCAGAGGAAGAAGTCAGCCTGGGTCTCAAACCCTGCATATTTTATGCTATATTCCACAAAAGTTGTACTCTTTTGCAATGAAAAGCAGCATAATGGAATGTATAAAACAAGACAGAATAACATTTGAACAAGCCAGTGCTAATCATGACAAGACATATCAATGCTTGCAAAGCCATTGGTACCCACCCGAGCATCAGAACATCATCCCACTGTCTGCCATAACACAGAGGAGAGAGGGAATTTCTCTGCAAGAAAAGAATGAAATAAAGAAAAGAATAGCAAATGCCAGCATGTTTGCCTGACCTCACTGCAGACATATAGAGAGGGTGAAGGAACACAGACTAAGCCCGAAGCAACTCACTCTAAAATCTAGTGAAATTGCTGGGTTTTTCCCTGTGCCTACAGAAGCAGGCAGTGAAATCTTGAGTGTCAATGCTTCTGAACCCATCCCAATGTATTTCCTGTGAACTTAACAGGTAAATTGAGTAATACTGATGTTTTGGAATTTGATGAACTCTTCCCAAAGACCTGAACTACACTTACTCATAATTTACAAAACACAGTTAGGATACACAGGATGTATCATATCATTTCACAAGCTGTCAGTAGCTGGGACTAATCTGGAGCCAGGTTTTGACACTGCTGAAGTCCAAGACTGCAATCTTATTCCCTTCAGTATAGACTTCATTTCATCTGGCTGTACACAAAAGGAGGCTGCTAGAAAAGCCACACCACCTCCTGAGAAGTGGAAACTAAACTGGGATCATTCGTGGTTCTGCTTAAAGGCCAGAGTGCAACCAAGCACTCCAGAGGCATGACAGGTATCTGAGGAAAACATGCTGCAAGCCAGACATCAGGGTTTCTCTAGTTGAACCTGAGTCCACATGAGACTGAGCGTGGGTTTAAGTTTCTTATGACTAATTAGCTAATAGAGACCATAAATAAAGGCAATAGTGCAAAAGTTGTAAAAGACAAGCCCTAAAAGTGTTACACTGGCAGAAAATGCAGAGTTTTAGAAAGAAAGCCAAATATTGTGTCCTCTTGCAGTTTCTTTTCATTAAACCTGTTGTAATTTGTCAGCATCACAATCCAGAATTTAAACTTCATATTTATTAGGAATAAGGATGACTTCTTCGCACCCCCCCCCACCCCCAACCAGAGTTTATTGATTGTTAGAGGGGAAAACAAGACAATTGTGTCATCTTTATCCTGAGACTGCACCCAAGTGTTCAGCAGCTGTCTCCCCCTCCTCCCTCTTTTTCTACTGAATTGGAGCAAGTGCTTCCGCAGCTACACTGCAAGACAGATACAGGTGGAAAAGAAGGATTCCTTGAGCATATTTTTTTTAATTATTATTATTCCATCTCTTGCCAGCACAAGGTAGGATCTATGACTGGACTGGAAAGCCTAACGGGACAGGAACAAAGTGGCAACTGCTTAACCCACGTTGCAGTAAAAGTTATTTGTGATACTGATGTGAATCACCAAAAGGCAATGAGGTAGAGACTGAGCTAGATTAGGTAAGTGGAATGACATTACTGAAGGCAGCTTTAGCTGGTCCATCTAAGAGCACTTAGCTCATCACATATAACCCAGAGCAACCTGCAGGCTGCCCTAGATTTCATTGTCAATACGCTCAGATACCTTTCTAAATACCCATGAAACAGAGCTCAGGGAAGCTCTTTTTTCCAAAGTTCCCCACCAACTCCCACCTCAAAGCAGAGGAGATGGGGTGTTGGAGAAAGGGTTCTTCATATCCTATAGGAGTCATTCTTGGGCAAAAGTGATTAGGATAGGACAATAAAATCAAATCTTCTGTCATTTTTCAAGTTTACTGCAGGAACAAAACTGCCAAACCACATGAGAGGATCAAGACTTACATGCTTTCAGGAAGACTGAAGTAAAACCACAGTAAATGCTTCTCTAACAGTAAATTGTTGAAAATATTGAGTCATCATACCGGATGAGGACCTGTACTTTTCCTTTAATGCTGCGTGAGTCCACATCCTTGTTGGATTGCTGTGGCACATCTATTTGTACTGCAAAATGAAAAGCCATCCAGTATCTGCAGGATTAGAAGTAACGAGATTAAAAGGGAGGAATTGTTATGTACCTAAAAGCAAAGAGCTCTAGTTAATATGGCAGATGAGCTTTGGCTGGTTTCTCTGTGACTTGCCTGTTTAGTTAGAGATTTTAAGAAACTAAAAGAAACCTATCTTAAGTCTGAAAATATCTAGATGAAGATTTTTCTTACAGATATTCAGTAAAATCTGAATTTCTTTTTGCTATGGTCAGTGAAAGGTTATACCAGACATCGGTATCTTCCTGTTCGAATTTATAATCACCCATCAGCTGAGATATGGTAGCTCTCCAAACATTAGTATCACTTAACCTCAGACAGTAACACCTGAGCTAATCAGGTAGATGCTATTTAGTCTCGGTGCAGCAGGACTCACACACAGTTTTGAACAGCTACCTCAAAAAAAGACCCATGGCATTCAGATGCACCTGTTTCTTTCCACTGACTTCAGTATGAACTTAGACAATCAGCTCAGGCATAGACCTCTCTGACAGAGAGATCTAAATTTAGAGCAGTGAAACCCTCCCGGATGTGTACTCCTAATCTACGGCACACCGGAAGTGATTTGATGTAATGAAAGGGAGTTAAATAATATTATTTGGTATTTTACATGTCAAGCACATGAATGAACAATTGCTGCAGCTCAGCTGACACACACTGACTATTTTACTTGCTGAGTTGTAACTTCACTGTGAGAGTGAGCTGTCAATCATACAATATCTTCCAGCCCCTTGGTTATGAGGGAGGACTAAGGGAGACAAAACCCTTTGGAGCCTAGGTTTGGGTTTTGTGGGGTTTTTTAGCATCCTAACATTGTCATAGATTTGGCAGGAGGAAATATGGTACACTGGTCATAAAATAACCAACATTTCACAACATCTTATTATATCTCCCCCCCCCCCCCACATCTGAGCAGCTCTAGCTATCCAAAGTCTCAGCACTTAACTTCTCTCGTATGGGTGCATGGGGAATCAAGCTCAGGTAGCAGACTGATGTTGATTATGGCTGAGCAGAAGAGGTTTGGATTCCCGGCTGAGAGCAAGGTATCATATGTCCTGTTTTCACCTCTCTGTTTCTCTCTGGATTTTTCATACGGCATTTTGCAGCTGTCTCCTTGTATCAGCTTTTAGAGTATTCTGTTATTTGTATTGCACCCTCGTCTGTACCGTTGTCAAAGTATATTCTTGATATCGATTTGTTCTGATATACACAATGACAAATGGCATCCAGGGTCTTGCTTTACCAGGCATTCTAACAGCTGGACTTACTCAGTGTTGTCTACAACCATCCTTCAGGGCACAGTAAAGAATGTTGAACTTAAGAGTAAAACTACCATGCAAAAAGAGTGCACTTCCCAGTCTTCAAATCTATTCCAAAATAATTGCATTGGTTTTCCTTATGAATCCTCAGTTCTCTTTGCAATTATTTTTTACCCTTCTGTACTTATCTTTCTATATAATTCAATCCAAAACCTATGTAACCAAGCAGATAAGGCTATAGTGTTTTCATACATAGATACATATACATGTACATACATCTATGGGTCCTCTATGTACCTGAAGTGATTTTTAATATGTCCTCAAATGAAAGCACGTAAATGGCCAATTTGGGTCTGAACACCAGTTGTTATAAATGAAGGGTACCAATAGCATTTTCTTTATCAGCTTTTGCTGGACCAGAACTCCAGATGGCAAAGACTGAAGCAGGCCTGGTATAAAATGATAAAACTGCTATTATGTTGTAGGAGCTATGTGAATTTAAGTCTGAAGTCTCCATAACACTTTCTTCATTAATATCTGAAGGGCCTTCAAGGGTTATCCATGCCAAGATAGAGAGAGAGTCATAACTCCCTAGGAGTTATAAACACAAAGTGGGCTTGCTCATTCAAGATTCACAGCAAGGCACTACCCCTAGAAACACTTAACCCTTCTGGAGCTCACCTGCTCGCAGGATTTGCATGGAGACAATGTGTTCACAGGCTGGTTAAATGGCCAGAGCCCTGCTAAGATCACTGGAGCTGTGTCCCCAGAGCAGGTCTGGAATCACTACTACAGGATTCCTGGTGCCAGTATAAAGGCATCCTAACGAGCTGCCAGGAGATTTTTAAAGTGAACAAAGCCCACAACATGAAGACTTTGCAGGAGCTCACTTTGCCTGGCCGGCCTGATAGGAGCAGCCTAAAGCATTCTCCTTAAGGAGCAGGAAGGCACAGCCCAGGTATTAATGTGGGCTGGGACAATGAGTCAACACACCTCAGCTGTGGCTCTGTGCTCTTTAGCAGTCCCAAAGAGGGCTGCTATTCCCTACCACTCCAAGTGCAACAAGCAGGGATGTGAGGGAGGCCATGATCCGTTCCTCCTCAGTACAGCCACCCAAGGGAGGAACAAAGGGTGTTAAGCATCTTCAGAAAAGCCTGATTTAGTGAAAACACAAATTTATTTAGCCCTGCTTCACATGGCAAGGGAAAAAAAACCCTCTCCGTTTGTCATAGTCAGCAGCTGTCTAAAGAGCCCCAGGGAAAATTTCCCAGAGTAGCCATTATGCAAAGTGCTCACTTCTGAGCATCAGACGAAAAGTTCAGCAACTTTCATCCAAAAATCTGCTTCCCTAGGGCACATCCCACCTCTTCTGACAGGCAAGCAAAATGGGTTTCTTTTACCAGCTCTCTGTGCGTGTTCATCACTTCGTGCAGCTCTGCTGTCCTCCCACCACCCCTCATGCTCCCTCTCGGGGAAAGCTATCTGTCACAGTAAAAGCACAAAAGGGATATGGCAAAGCCACAATTTCCCAGGTTCATGAACCTAGTCTTCTGCTGCAGGACATATAAAAAGGAACAAAGTAATTTAACTGCCAAATCTTTAGGTACTGTAAATGAACAAGAATATGGATGTATTTACTTTGTCATTTTCACAGAGATGCCACTAGATGAATCTTGATTCAGACTGAAGTAGGAAATTTTAAGGACTGAAACTCCAAGAACAAATAAACCCAATCATTTTGAGCTATCAGATCCCAACTTAACTAGTTTCCCTCAAAGCACATTTCTTTTATAACATCCTGGCACCGAAACATTAAAAGAAACGTATTTTAAAGGGACTCAAGGGCTCTGCTAGACCATCCTTCTCTTGCTGAAATAGCCAGAAATAAATTTTCAAATGTCATGTGTCAGAAAAAGCGTAGTTAACAGGGCAAAAGACATAACTCGTTTTGAAAATGCTGCTGCTGAATTCAAAAATCCTCTGACCTGTGCTCAAAACTGTGTGTGACATTTCAGCTTAGTACTGAGAGCTCCAATACAACAGGTAGTGTTTGGAAAAATAGGAAGTTTTGAAAATGTTCCTCCAGGGGCTTCACGGAAATGAGCTTTTTTGTCCTGTACTTAGCTGTCAAGCCCAATTACAATGGAACAGTTTCAGTACTAATGGTACCCCTACTCCATGAATCTTGGTTAAGAAGTCAGTGACCTGCAATTTGGGACTATCAGGAACTGCATATGAGTTTCATTTTAAAAAACTGTTTCAAAGTATTGTAAGAACGTAAAAACTTTTTGTAGTCATGCATCCCATGAATTGAAGCAGTGGGCAGATAATGATTCCTGAATTATAATCTTAGCACTTCAGCTTTCCAGAAGGTGGATGGTTAAGTATTTCAGTGTTATTGCTGAATAGTGCCAGGTAGGGCTTATATCTCCATTTGAGTGAGAAGCAAAGATATCAAGGCATACAGATACATATGTCATACCTTAATAGATTGAGTACTGCTACTCACTTTTTGATGTTCTTGGTCCACACATGAACAGTGTTGTGGTGAGCCCTTAGGTGAAATTCCTTTTCTCAGCCTTGATGCAGTTGCAGCAGAGGTGTGGCAAAAAAAGGTGCATTTGAGTGTGATTAAAATCATCGTAACTGGTGACACTTGGTGGAAACTGGGAGATCTTTGCAAGTATACTGGAAGCATTTAAATTGAAATATTAGGTAAACACTCACTGAGAACAAAACATAGCAATCACCGTAGATATTGTCCAGCTTAATAGTTTCTAAGAGGCCATCTTGTGCAACAAAATTGCTTTCTAGATTGAAAACCCACTACCTGTATGCTGGAGCCAAAAGAGAGCATCTGAGGGCAAGGACCTCATTATTGAGGTCTTGAGACAAGAGAAATCAATAAACGGTGCTATTATATTAAAAATAAGGTAATTCAATATCCAGAAAAAAACAAGGAGTGAATATGCTGCTTGCAGAAAAGGTAATAAATAAAATCACTATAAATAAAGACACTTAACAGCCGTATCTCTTCAACAACCAACATGGGGAACACCCCACATTTGGAGGTAGCGAATAAGGGCAGCGGTAAATGTAGCTGGGGAAAACTTTTTTGAAATGACAAATAGTTTTAACACCAGACAGCCATGCTAAAGCCATTTGAGACTTTCAAGTTTCATGTTAAGACAGATTGCTTTTAAAAAAAACCCAGTAGTTTTACTGCATTTTCAGCTTAGTAAAAGGCTTATGGAGATTTCCAATCAGTTCCTGTAATTTGCAAAACACTCCACAATAACACAGTCTTTCTATCCAGATTGTGCTGCAATTGTGGAAAAGCAATTCTTCATGCAGCACTTGTAGAGTCAGGATCATTCAGGTTAGAAAAGACATTTAACTTCATTGAGTCCAAGAGTTAACCCAGTACTGCCAAGTCCACCGCTAAACCATGTCCCTAAGTGCCACATTTACATGTCTTTTAAATACCCCCATGGATGGTGACCCCCCCCTCACTTCCCTGGGCAGCCTATTCTTGTGCTCAACTACCCTTTCAGCGAAGAAGTTTTTCTGATACCCGATTTAAACCTTCGCTGATACAACTTGACCTCCTGCTTGTTACCTGGGAGAAGAGATCGACCCCCACCTGGCTACACCCTCCTTTCAGGCAGTTGTAGAGCATGATAAGGTCACTCCTGAGCCTCCTTTTCTCCAGGCTAAACACCCCCAGCTCCTCCTCATCAGACTTGTTCCCCAGACCCTTCCCCATCTCCATTGCCCTTCTCTGGACTCACTCCAGCACCTCAATGTCTCTTTTGCAGTGAGAGGCCCAAAACTGGACACAGGATTCAAGGTGGGGCCTCCCCACTGCCCAGTACAGAGGAACAATCACTTCCTTAGTCCTGCTGGATAAGCTTCTAAAAATTTGTCGTGTATTTTAAAACATTATTCTTGCGTAGTTTTTTCATATACAATAATTCCCTTGTTCAGCAGTTTTGTAGAAGTTATGTAGGTAAAGCTGTTAATATACATTTCTACAATATGAAAATTTACCATCTATTGACTGACCTCTAGTGGAAATAAGGCAAATTTTGAAATAATTTTTTAATTGTCATTGGATAGTGTGATGATTACGGGATTTTGGGGTGCAAAAAGTTTATTTTATTTGTATTATATGTTTGACTGTGTAAAATACAAAACAAGTGTGGATACATGTGACCTTTCTTCTCAGTGTATACTCAAATACCTTACTAGAATGGCAGGATGAAGGCTGCTGCACAATCAGAAACCAGGTCTTTAGTTTTATTTAAACTAGGTACTTCTAAAATGGCAATATATGAAATACACCAACAACACAGACCTTGGCAAATAATTGTCTGCGACAGCGTACACATCCTGCTACTTTTTCTGTGTTGATCAAAACCACTTGATCATTACAAATAACCACAAATTCTCACAACAACCTCATACATTTTCATGTTTATGCATCTGTTTTTTCCATCCACAGATGCCACCTGGCTCCATTTCAATTCCATTCTTGGACAGATGTTGGTTTCTCCCAATTGCGGTGTTATGTGTTTTCTTCACATTTTATTTTCTTCCCTAATTTTACCTCTCATGTAAGAATTCCTGGTTGATATTTGAAGAAATAAGGGGTGAATGTATACATGTACAAGAGACACCAATTTCATTCCCCTATTTGTAGGACCTGGAACTATTTGAAAACTTGATCAATAGAGAGAATGCTGAGCATATTTCTTTGTTACTTATTCATCACACCTATGTTTGTTTGCCTGATTACTAACGAAATTCCCTTTCCTCTCCCCTGACTCTGCTGAATTCCAGATACGTCTTTGCAATTAAGCCTTTGGTTCTGTAGCATATGGCTGTTGATGCTTTTGAATGAGGAGAACACAGTAGCATCTGGAGGGCTCTGATTAAAAAATATATTAAATGTAAAATAAGCCAAAACTCACTCTTGTAAAGACGCCTCTTTCAATCGAAAATCCCTGTTAGAGAAAATCGTAATGCGTTATGTGTAAGGTGGCAGCACCTGAAAATTTTGGGCTTGCAATCTGTTCAGCTCAGCCAGACTTGTTCCATTACTTGCCATTTTTTGAAGCTTGGAGAAGCAGCCTTGCATTGCTGTGTGATGGGATTAGAGGAAAAGTGAGCAGTCTGTGTACTGGAAACATCTAGGAATAACAGGACAAGTCTGTAGCATGTACGCATTTGACTTAAAAATAAGGAGATATTTTGGCTTAATACATGTGGATTACTCCAGTAGCATCACCCAACACCCTAAAATGCATAACAGCTTTCAGTTCTTGCTCTGAGCTTAACTTTCTAGGGTGTACCCTGGACTATTCCCCATCCTTATACTCCCCATACACCCCTCAGACACCCTCCATCCTAAATTGAGCCAGTGTCTCTTCTCCACCTATGGCTTTTTTTTGCTGGGGAGGCCCTCTCTGATTCCCATTAATCCAAGTCAACCTCACTGTTCTGACATCATAACTTGCATTCCCACTTCTGTCCCCCAGCTCCCACTAATACATTTACACGGGTAAACATTTCCTTGCTTAATGCAAAAGCAATAACAAACTCACCATGGGAAGGAAGGCTGAACAAAAATACTGGTTGATTTTATTAGGCTTTAGAAATACATTCATTAAGGGTAGAAAACAAAGAGAGCTTCTACACTGGAGCTGGATGAGATACGCTACATCTTAATCTACTCAATCTACTTCATGTATTTCTTTCCAACCTTTTTGATTACATTTATTTTATAAGTGGAGTCTACAAAGTTGTTTTGGTTGATATGTGATAGTATAAGGACAATAAACTGGTTTTGTATTGTTGAGTTTGTTAAAGAGATTTTATACCGTTCCTGGAGCTATGATCACATTTCTGATAGTTTCTTCATCTTTTTTAATACTGGCCACTCTCCCCATTAGCAATAGGGTGAAACTGTAACAAGTAGGACACTCCCATTTTCAGTAAAGGGTTTAACAATTCAGAGAGAAGAAGGAAATTACTGCTTTAATCATGAATGGAGGACTGTTTTATACAGCAATTCACACCAATTGTTATTAACAAAATATATAAAGAACAAATATTCATTTAATTACTTTACCTTTTAGTTCTGATTGAGAACTTTCCCAAAATTAGACTTGCCACAGGCTTTTATCTCAACTTCCTTGGCCTTTTTGCCCTGTTCTCATGATAGTTTTTTCATTTTCTATATCATAAGAGGTTAGATTTCAAGCTGCCCCTATTGACTTAAGTGAGATATTCTCAGAATTTTCCACTGGGTCACTAGTGTCCTAATCGGGGTTTGCTCAAGATTTAAAAGTACATTTTTATTCTCTTTCACTCCTGGATAACAATTTTTACACTTTCATGGTATTGCTAAAATACATGTGGACACTTTTGTTTCACTTTGATGTTTGCGATTGAACGTAGAGATGAGAATATGCAGCCCAGTGCATTCTCCAGGTGGCTGTGCTGGTATCCTGGATTGGGTGTAACAAATCCATCAGATGGATAGTCTATCCTCCATGGTCCCAGTTTCCTGCAAGTTGACATACAACCACAGAAAAGAAAAAAAAGGAGAGGAAAGATATTTGGTTAGGAGAGGAGTGGAGTGGAGAGGAGAGGAGAGGAGAGGGAGAG
>VZTE01005042.1:904435-959470 GCA_013397775.1 Eulacestoma nigropectus | reverse complement strand
AAAGGGGTTGTTTAAAGGTGTGGGGTTGGGGGGGGGGGGGGTTGCCTTTTTTTTGCCATTTTTTTGGCCTTTTTTTAAGAAACAAGCTACTCTACTTTTAAGTCTACACAACAAAAAGTGGATTTTTGAGAAATTTTGCTTGGGGATTACAAGGATCTAAGAAGTATTTCTCTCTCTTCTGGAAAGAAGAGCTACATGTATCAGTTCTTCTTCCTTCTGCAGTTGGATTTGGGATAAAGTAATACTTATCTTGCCTTTTGGACACAACTTTTCATCCCTTATTCCTGAGGCTTTACATCACCACACCTTCTTCAATGCTCCTCCATCTCACTGGCCCAAGAGGGGATTAAGCAGACTCGACCAGGGATGAGAAGCCAAAGGAAGAAATCTGTCCCAGATGATGTTAATGGCAAAATTCCTGCTATCTTCCAGAGAGAGCCAAGATCTCACTGGAATTATTTTGCCAAGCTCTCCTGAGTTGTCCAGTGGAATTCATCTGTTTTGAGTTGGTCTAAACCAACACACAGGTTGGTCTAAACTCTCACAGTCCTGAGGAAAACAAAGAGCTACCACCTCAAGGCATAACATTTGACCATAAATCAGGCCCCAACTTTCCTCTGATTTCTGCAAATTTAATTGAGATATAAAACCACAGGAGTGCTGCTTGATCCCAAATATCAACTGTGCTGGGAAGCCGAGAAATACTGGCCTGCTCTGCATGTGAGCTGACTGAACTAACATTGCATTTTACCATCTAGAAAAGCAGAAGGACTCAAAAGAAAAACATGTTGGTAATTCAAAGCAAACATTTAAAAAGTGCACCAAGATTTCCAGCATGACAGATTCTTAATAATTCTTTTTCCACCATGAGAGGTTAGTAATTGGTAGAACTTTTAAGTTAAGCAAAAGTTTTTAGAAATGGACATTTCTCCTCTTTTGTTTAGAGCCTGGTAACAGGCAAAGCGCTGTTATACCTCAGAGTTATGAACCTATATAAAATTGTTAGCATGAAATAGTGTTTGTCTACCTTTGAAAAATTGTAGGCAATACTGTGGTCTTTCCTGATTTGAAGTCACAGGAAATGCAGGGCTATTTTTCATTTTAAGTCAAACCTATTACCTAAAATGTGCCACCAGTTATCTCAGGAACTCCATACTGATGGCAGAAACAGGTCAGATTATCTGTTGGCAGTAACGTTCATTGAATTCTATCTCTTTATAATCCAGGCTTTCAACAGCTTTGACTTGTGCATATTTGATAGTTTTATGTCACACTTGGCAAACCTAATTTAAAACTACAGACTTCTTGTAAACCCAATATTGTTCAGATGACACTGAGTAACCAAATGATCAAGTCTTGTATTTAATACTGTATTCTGAGACCTGAAAGGATGTTATTGTAAAAATCAGATGAAAGATACCTGTAGTTTTATTTGCATTAAAAATGAAAACTCTAACATGGCAATGCTGCCACTATTTCTCATAGTAATTGCATCTAAAAATTGCATTTGTGTTTTCTTCTATGTGGCTCCCTGGATAAACCACACCATAGACTCTTGCTTATCCTATTTAAATATTGGTTTCACTCTTGTCAATGCACTTAAGTCTTTGTAACTTCTGGACCAAGTGAATGCTTGGAGATAGTAATGCTCACCTTCACCTCTCAGTCTCATCACAGTTTGGGCAAAACTGTTTGAGTAACCCTCCTTTAACACATCCAATATGGAAAAAGAAAAACAAAGAAGAGATTCTTCCAGTAATTCAAGTTCAGAAGGTAAAAAACCACCACAACTTTCCTAAATCAAAGTTGTTTGTAGTGTTGCATTGCCTGTGTACTCTGCAGCATCCCAACCTTCAGAATGGATGCACATCAGGAATTTCGAGGACAGCCAAAGGGCCACTGCCTGGGCAGGTACAAATCAAGGTTAGGTTTTCATTCCAACTTCCTTTGGCAGGCTTTTGGTCACTCAAATTACTTTTTAAACTAATTTTTACTAAGAATTCTATATTACTTATATGTAAGTGTACATTCTATGTTTTTATGTTAATTGTGAAATAGATACAGAAAATACTAACATTTCATTCATGTCACTTTTCTGAGGACAAAGGTAGACACTACAGTCTTTGAACATCTGTGTTTTTGTAGATTATAATCTAGCTGTCCTTTTTCCCTTCAAATTTTGAAAAGACGTAACCTGTTGAAAACAGTTTTTAAAGTTCCCCCTAAGACTTAACAACTTATTTTCATATTGCTTTCACACTTTGGTTCATTAAAATACAAATTCAGCCCTCAAAATAGAAACTTGAGCTTTCCAAAGAAAGTGTGTGAAGAGCCTTAAATTATGAATGTAAAAAACTTATTCATAGTGCCACTGGTGAGATTCATTTTCTGTTCCCAAATGCTTTCTTTAATCCAAAACTTCTGAGTTGAGAAAGTTCTGTTAGTGAAACAAAAATCTCTCCAGAACTGTGTATTCCATGACTAAAACTATGAAACAACATATTTATGGAAATCACAGGTCAAAATACGCACCTTTGTTTATTCAGTGTAACTGCTTCAATATTTATATGAAAATGGGAAAGAGTAATGGATATGGTTCATTCCTGTGACCTGCTGGGAGGTTTCAGACTACACCTGGGCAGTGCATGATGATGGTGGCAGTGCCTCAGGCTCACCCACAGCATCCTGAGAGGGTTCCTGCACACTGCTTAAGTTGCACAGACATTCCTCCTCTCCACAGTGTGGCTGCAAACTGCTCCAACTCACAGAGAACAAGTGGTGGTCTGCTCCAGGCGAAGCCTAAGGCTTGTGTCCTTGCCCTTGTTTACTTTCCTAAAAACACCAAAAGTAATAATAAAACTTTATTTATCCTGAACATTCCAAAACCATAAAGTCATCCATTATGAAGAGTGAAATCTATTTTTTTTAAATATAAGTATTTCTTTTGCTTTGTATTAGGCAGCCTTGCAGAATCCAGCATAAAAAGAAAACACACACAGAATGCAGCTGTTCTCTGAGGACCCAGTTATATGGAAATTAATTCCCTTTGTGTTTGTGTGTGTGTGTGTTTACAAACATCAAGAGACAACATTTCAGTATGAACTTCCAGTTCTGTCTGTTGTAAATTAAAAGATGAACAAAACCTTCCAGCCATATTTTATAATCCTTATTACTAATGATAATAACAAATAGGTAAAAACAAGCTCAACTACCTGAAACTATCTCAACATGAAATTCAGTTTTACAATTCATTGAAAAAGAAAAAAAAACAGACTGATGCAATAATAAATCCTTCTTATAACCCCTACTATCTTCCTGTGGATCCATAACATTTTCCCACACATACTTTTGTGCAGTAGCTAATAGTCCATTTTACCATGAAAATCTTGACTTACAACAGGCGTTAAGGCTTCTCTCCAGGAGGTTGATGCATTGTTTCCTTCCAGGGCCCGTACTGCCTCAGAGCTGTTGCTGAATTAACTTGCCCTCTGGAGATGCTGCTTTGTGCTCTGAGCTGAACCACAGATCCTCGAGTGCTGCTATTACCAAATCTGAAGCAAGAATTCTATGGGAGAGAGAAAGGTATCATGTATTGGCAAAGAGCTTTGGCAGTCAGATTTTGAGCCCAACCACACAAGTCACAACCAGTATGCTGCACCTCACAGTCACAAAGGACAAACCATGGAGCAGTTTCCTAAAGCACCACTGGTGCTGGAGGTAGCAGCTCCCAGACAATGCCTGGGGCGGGGCATTGTGGTGTGAGATGGGCATTACCACACCACTTTTGGTCATGCACATTTATCACAGGGTAGGGAGGGAGGGACCTCAGCGAGTTCAGTGGAAGGTTGAAGGCAACTCTCTTAGGCTGACATGATGATTAACGCCTGTGCTGGCCACAATAGATTCACACTTAATTTACACCTGTGTAAACAACTGGAGACACAGCCTGAAGGATTTGATCCTACTGGAGCGTAACCTTGGCAGGTTTGTACTGATGTCAGTGGGAGCACGCAGCAGTCAGGTCCTGCCTGTTTTAGTAAGACTGTCTCTAAGCCCCTGGAAAGTTTGCTTTAAAAAAAAAAACCAAAAAGGCAGACTGTCTATCATTTATTGACACTGTGAGATTCTCTTAGCCACCCACACAGAGGCTAAAGCTGTATTTCAGCTTAGAGAGAAAATTAAGTGCTTTTCCAAAATCCTTGCCTTTTTATTCAGCACGCTATAAATAGATAATCTACAGGAGTCTGTTGTAATCTCACTCTGTTTTTAAAACAAATCCAAAGACCCAAACTTCAGCATGTGTCTTGATTTACACACCCTCCAAGGTATCTGATAACCTGTGGTTCAAACCCCTCTCCTTGGTCTCTCTGGGCAATGTGAGCTGAGATCTCAGCCCTGCCCTGTCCTCCTGGCTGAATTCATAGCTATCATCCACCTTCAGCCTTTCACCACAAGCAATGGCAAAACAACTGGAAAACTTTGTGCCTCTGACTTTCAAATATTTGCCTCTGTGTTTTTCCTTGAAGCCGTGGTATTGCTTTTGTGCTGCTTCTGCCTCGGCCCTCATCTGTCAGATCAATGCATTCATTAAGGAAAGCTTCACTGCCCAGATGATGAACAGACATCATAAAATTGTTATATTTGACAACTCTTATTACAGGTTTTATATGGTGGCTACATTTCTGCCACAAAAAAAAGACTCAGAAGACTTTTCCTGATGTACAACCTTTCCAACAAGGAGAGGAATGTAATTAAAGACTATTTTCTAGAAGTCTCTGCTTTGTTCAAAGACGAATCCAGACCTCATTCCTCACATTGCCTTAGTTTTATGGTAATTGTGAATAAAGTGAAGTGAGCTGCAAATATCTTTACAATTGTTTTATATTACTTGGATAGATAATTATCTGGTTGTGCCAACAAATGCATACTTAGCCTTCAACTAGTGAAAGAAATTATATGCATTTCTTGACATAATTGTGTGCAGATGAAAGAGCAAGAATAAAGTCTGAGAGCCAAACTGAGAACCCTTTGAAAAATCACGAACTTAACTCTTCTCACACCCCAAAATTAAGACTAAATTTTAGGAGAAAAAGCTTTAGATTTTCATTTTCCATGTGATTCAAGAAAATTTTGAGGCTGAGAATTCTGCAGTTAGTGGGGAGGGAAAAGTTTCCCTTTCTCGTGAGCAATACTCAAGACTGTAGCTTAGCCGTTTGGAAACACCATAGTTTGCCCTTGGCACAGGACAAAGAACATTGCTCTTCTCCACAAGAACAGGTGGGATAGTTTCTGTCTATCTCCCAGTAACCATTGTGGTATGTTGGAATGAGAATTCAGCACACAGTTAAATCCAAGTATTCTCATCTTAGTTTTCCCTACTTTCCAATATTCATCACTCAGGAATTCAGGGGACAGTGAAAGGTAGAAAATCCACAGGCTCTGATGCATGAAATGCCACCATATAGTTAAAGTATTTCCCCAGGTGCTCCTAGTTTACAGATTAGGAAATATCCCATACAGACACCACAGCAGAACCTCAACAGGACAGTTCTCAATGCTGTTCAATGTTGACCCAGGCTATCACTGAATTATATCTCCCTCCTTTACCTGCTAAAAACTGCTCCTCCAAGTATAAGGGACTTAGAACCACAATCCTGTCACTAAAAAATACGTGACCCAGATGTCTCTATCATTGCAGCAAAATGCACTAAATGTCTTGAATTGTCAGTGGGCAAGGGTACACACTCTTTTTCCTGTTTAAATAATAATAATAATCATATCCACATGCTCATCTATGCTATTAATAATCAATAAAAGGCATCTTTTTAGGGAGTTTCTTACAAAATTTTTTTTATATCTTATTTCTAAAGAGAGAGAAAATCATCTCCCTCACTGTCTTGACACATCCTTGTTCTGGTAAGACAAATAAATGAAACAACAGAAAATAGAACTTAGGTTAAAATATTTTTAGTGACCAAATCACACCTTAGGTGAAAAATTCTTCTGTGTAGTGACATATGGATTTTCCCTCAAGTGGATATGATATTTCGATGCACTAGGTGCTACATGAATAGAGAAATTCATATTAAAATCTTATTTCTTGACCTGTTGCCCAAAGAAAAAAGGTGTCATGCAAAACTTTCATTATACTCAAAATACAGTCACCTAGGTAGAGAGAAGGATGCAAAAAATTCCAGCCCATGGCTTGTTTATGACAGTCACTGAGCAGTGCTGGGTAATGAATTATTCTGTGTGACTCAGCTGGGTGAGAAAAGCCGAGGCTCACTGCGAGGCAGGGCTGCCGAATTATCTCCTCTCACCTGTCACAGTCACCACCTGGAGATGTGACATCCCCAAACTCATTTGCACATAATCCTCTCCCATGGCCCCTTCTAGCAGCCATGGAGCATCTGTTTCCCTGCCACCTCGAGGAAAGTGCAGATTTTCTGTTTCATTTAGTCATTTCTTCTCCCCCAAAGCCAGTGGTACACGTGTTTTGAAGAGAAGCGTTCCCGCTAGATACAGGGAGGATTTTTGACGAAAATTGGGCTGCTGTGCTCCCAGGCGGGGAAAACAACCCACCTAAGCTACAGAGCAGCAGATACAGGTTCTAGGCAGTAGAAGAGAGATAAGATTTACATGTGGGAGCACATTTTCCAGTTTATTAAGGTCTTGTAGGATCTCTTCCCATCTTTATCTTTAATGTGGAAGTTATCATATATTTGTTGTTAATCTGAAGTAAAATTACTTAACGCATAATTTAAGAATATCTAATCCAGCCTAATAGTTGTGGGGTGGATTTTTTTGCAATGAACATCCAAAAAGCACGATCATCCAAACAGGAGGTTTCTTGCTCATCACTGTCTGCATTCAATTTAAACAGGATGAGATTACAGAGAAACACCAGAGATTGCTCAGTCCCGACGATTCTGCTTATTACCAAGGGTTTCCTACTGTGCTGTGGCTGCAAACTGGCACATGTGTACATCCTTCACATTGCTCCAGTCACACCAGTGAATTTATGGCAAGGACGAATTTAGGCTGATATGTCTAACGCAAGAGAAAGTCCAAAACATTGGAAAAAATGAAGAATGTCCATTTTAGGGACAGTATTGTTTAATTTATTAAATTATCTCTGTTAAAGCAATATCACTGACACAGTAAAAAGCCAGAGTTCAGGAGCCTTGCAGGATCTTCTAATTCCTAATCATTGCCCTCAACAACTGTGTATAATATATCAGTTTTATCCCATGTGGAGAATCATTACCCTTTGACTCTGAATTTGCAGAAGAGAATTTAAGAGCTGCAGTCTGTTCCCCACATGATAGAAGACTAAATATTTCCATTATGATAGCCTAGTCTGAGCGACATTTTTTTGTCACTGCATTATAAAAATACTAAAATATTGGGAACTTTTAATGTTCCACAGCAGTGAAACCATTTCTTCAGGATTTACTGAGGCATCCCAGAACCTTTCATAGGCTTCCAGTCACACAACACAGAATAGCTGATCTTCCTGTGCATATCTTAAAGCATAATTCACAGCTGTGTTTGGACACACATTTTAAGACTGCTGTAGACAGGGCTGGCTGTAGCTGCCTGTGGCTGCGATGTGGGTGGGAGACTGTGCAGAGACATTTATCACAAGAGGAAATTCTCCCGTTTTTCATTCCAGTATTTTTCCTTAGATGTATATAGGATGCATGAAAGGTGCAGTAGTTAAAGCATTTTTAGTGCTCAAAATCCCAGCAGTACCAAGCATGTGCCCACCTGACAGAAACACAGCCCCAGCTCCCATGCTCAGGCCTTATTGTGCAGCACAACCTGCAATAGCAGTTTCCTTGTACCCTTGTCCCTGAACTTTGGGGCCCCAGAGATCTTCAAAAATACTTGGAAAAAATAAAAATAATAACAGTAACAAACAGTAAAAGGTCTAACAGTAAACTAATTTACTACTAGACCTCTGTATTGCTAATTTTGGAAGACTTCATGTGGTCAGTACCAAAACTTTGGAGGATGTTCTATACACCCTCTGGGAGACTCCTATGACAAAATCTGTGTAGCATCCTGTACCTCTTTATAAAGCAATTAATTCGTAACCTAAGCTAGAATCCACTTCAAGAGAACAATTTCAAGACATCAGTCATGGCACTTTATCAAGTCCTATCCAGTTCTCCCAAGGCTCACACCATAGTGAATTACCACAACGATTATTCAGCATTTGTTCACACTGGCCATAGTTTCCTAGTAGTTGCAACTTGGTTGCTGGAAGCAAAAAGCTGAGTTTTTTGGACATCTTTTACAAACACGCTAAAATCATCCTTCCTCAAGAGAGATCTCAGGCCACAGGTACACACTTGGTGTCTAAATGGGAAATTCCATCTGTAACATCCAAAGATGTAACTATCGCACCATTTGTAACAACGGCTGAAAAAACCCCAACAAATTAAGCTTCTGCAAAGAGCAGCTTTTTGTCATATACACATTATTAGAAAATAAATTATGGAGGCTATTTGATGTCAGTTATGGCTGGCCAACCAGATAGATTTCTACCATATCAAATTTCTTGCCTGTTTTGCTTCCATAGAGGCAACTGGGAAAAAACATACTGAGGTCCTGGGAAATAGCTCCAGACAGCTCTGTTTATACATTTCAACCTTGACCTACAGAGAAGAAGAGCACCTGAAAATTAAAGTGTTAACCAGACATTCACTGTTAGGACCTTTTCTCTACTTTTTTGTTAAATAGCTCTGGAAAGCTCAAGCAAAGGTAGAGGAAGCAGCCCCTTCTCTCTCTTTCTGCCTGCCCAACAGCAAGTCCTTGGGGCTCTGCACCAGAAAGTTGTCCCCAGCTGCAGCGTGGTTGCTCCTGGATCCCCCTGACACCTTCCATCTCCCACAACCTGTTTGCTTTTAAATACCTAGTGAAGTGATTCATTTGAGTGGTAAACCTCCCTTCTCCATCAGGAAAAGCTGTGAGATGTAAAATGACCTGGAACTTGCCTGACAAAAACGAATCAATGGCTAATTGTGCTTGCATTGAAAAGGAAGCAATTAATCAATTCCAGCATGTGCATTTATTTACAGCAGTAGATTATGAAGGCAAAGCAATCTGTTAGGCTGTGCTTTCTGACTGTCTGCTGGGATTGGCCTTCAGACTTACCTGTGTGCCTTTCAAAACGTTGCAGCTGTGATAATGTAAACAGTAAGTAAGCAATGAGAAAAAACAGTGTCAAAGGAATATTCTTTATAAAGGAAGCACAGGGATGAAGTTATAGTTTATCCAGCACCTGGCACGTGAGCCTTTTGTGCAAGAGTTCTTCCTCTCACATTACTTTCAGCCTCCCTTCAACTCAGCACATCCTGAGCAGCAGGACCTGAGCCAAAGTAGAGGCTCGGCTCCCTGCAGACACCCCAAGGTCCCCAGCTCCTCACCCACTGGAGTGCATGAGACAGCGTGAAGGGATTTAAAGCCCAGGGCAGATGTGCTTTTCCACAGCAAGGCATAACTTTGTCAAGAAAGTATTTGTTGGTTTTGCATAAATGCAGGCTGGCGACAACATTCCAATTAAATGAAAGGTTATGAAATTCACATCATTTTTGTGAGTGACTTTTGTGAGCCATTGCTATCAAGTAAGCAAAAGGTATTCAGTGTCTGTCCAACTGAATTTCAATAGCTATTGAAAATTTTATATCACAATTAAGGTTACCTGTGAACTTCTTCCTTCTGACAGAAGTAAACCAAGCAGAGTTCAGACTTCCCAGAATTCAACCTCAGCACAGAAGCTCCTTGCCAAATCCACATCTGAGACAATGAAAGATGGTCTGTTCCAAAGCATCCAGCTACAGCTGTGTGAAAAGGCAAGATACAATACAATATGAAGGCATTTTTTGATTTAAAGACAAAATTATGGGCTATGCACAATTCTAACTGCTCTTTACATTGATTTTATGCTCTTGTAACCTCTCTCTTTCAAAGGGTAAATGTCTTTAAAATACAAAACATGTACTTGTAAGAACAATGATTTTTTAAAGGGTAATATGACATTAACCTAATCTTTCCTGTTTAATCAGCACACAGAGCAAATGGGATATAACATGACTGTCCACATCCTCTGTGGCTTGAGCTCAGAGAGAAAGCTGATATGGAACATGTTGGTGGAGGGGAAAAAAGGGAAACAAGCCTTTCTATGCATAAATCACAGCTCTGTTATCAGGATGATTAAAGCCATTTACAGTAAAATAACAGCCTTCCAGATCTTCCCAACATCCTGAACTCATTCTGCTGTTCTGGGGTAATTAAATGGGTTTCAAATGTTGCAAAATATAAGCCTGTTTATGGAAAAATGTTCTCCTAATCAAGATGTCTTGGTATATTTGGTACATGTTTTCGTTTCTATTCTTTCTAACATCTGTAATATAAAGGAGCCAACGGAGTTTTGCAAAAACATAACAAAAATCTCTGCAACTTCAACCTGCTACAGCTTAAACCAAAACATCAAAGAAGAGAAAATTCTATAAGAAATGTGTAAAGATAGGGTAGCTGTCAGGGGTGCAAGGCAAATGAGAGTTTTGTTTGAATTCTCATTTTAGGGAGTGGGAATATACCTCTGGGTGTGTGTGTACATGTCTGGGGTCAGGTCTTCTAGGACAGGTTTGAGGAGGGAGCACAAATCTCCTGTAGCCTTAAATACAGTTCTGACATTTTAAAACAAAGTTTGAAAAAGAGGAGATAGCAGAGCTTCCAGCAGCACTGTTTTTAGATCTCTCCATTTCTTTTGTTTTCCTTACAAGTCAGAATTTCCACGTAAAATTTGCTAGTGGCTATCCAGTTTCTCTTACCAATTTTTTTCCAGGTTTTCCTTGTCCTTTGAGGCACCTAATTTTTGGCCAATGGCTATTGATTACAGTCTCATTTTGACTATACCATCACTCATTTCACTGTCCCAAACCTCTTTGCAAATGCAATCTGTGGCTTCCTGTAGCACGGTAAGGGGACGAGCCCCTTGCTCACCAGTTCTTCCTGGTGAGCTGTGCTCTCACACCTCATGACAGGGTCATGGTCATGGCATCACCCTGGTTGTGTTTCAGAGTCACTTTCCCGGGCAATTTACTCCTGCTCAGGAGTTCTGGTCAGCAGCTCAGAATTACATCTTGAGGCGCCGCAACATCAGACCCATTCCAGCTCAGCTCGGGGCTGTGAGTCCCTGCTCTGGTGGCACTGCAGCAGTGCCAGTCTCCAGCCCTATCACTGGCCCCGCCTCAACCCTACACAGTGGGTCGCCTGGCTCCAGGATGGACTCCTTGGATGTACCCCACGTCTGTGCCTCCTGTCCTGTCTCCTCTTCCTGCTGTCTGGGTTCTCTGTGGGGACATCAGATCCAGTTCACCCCCTTACAGTGCCAGGGGCTGCTGATGCACCCTGCTAGAGCAACATCCCACTGTACGTGCGGTGACTGGACGCTGTGGAACTGCAGTGCCTGAGTGGGGGTCACCTTTAGCCCCCAGCCCCTCAAGGTACCCTGGCAACTCACAAGCTGCAAGGGGAAAATAAGACCTGAGGGTGTCTTGGGATATAGAGATGCATCATGGAAATAGTTCACCAAGGGAGAAGATTTAGGAACTAGGATACATCTTTTGAAGTAGGCAAGGCTTGATTAGCAGGGCTTACAGGCAGAAACTTTGCGAGAGGGATTGTAACAACACAACACAGATGTACACGCGTCTGTGTACACAAGTTTCAAGGAAGCGTGGATGTCTCTAAACCCGGTTAAGGGATCCATCTTTTCTCTGGTAATTACATAGTATTTTCTGCAACCCAGTAGCATGATATAACCTGCCAGGATTAAGTGGCAGCCACCTGCTCCCTAACCAAGCCTGGGTGCAGTCAGCCTCCAGGCAAAATTGAATTACTTGAATCACTCGAGCCCAATGAAACTCAAACTCAGTGCCTGCAGCAAACTACACAGCACAGGCAGCTCAAGCCAGATCACTTCATCAGATCTCTCTCCACACCCAGCCACTGACTGATAAGAGTAACATCCCATCACAGGCAGCTCAAGGAAGGCAGCTGCCCAAATGCCACTGGAAGCTTTGAGTCCAGTTAAATGGGAAATTTCATGAGTGGACATGATAGCTCAAATATCCACACTTCGTCCTAGGGCTTAAAAAGTAGAATCATTCACTGTGACCGTTTCTCTCCAGACTGAGCAAATAACAGCTGCACTGTTGTAATTCCTTCCTCTTCAGAATGCTTCTAATCATTAAAATGACACAAGGGAAGAAATGGATGCAGAAGCAGCAAGAGACTAATCAAACAATATTTTTCACACTCTGAATCAGACACACCGATAGAAGGTGTTCTACATTTGGTAAATTTGGATCACAATCTCAGGTTTCTGATTTACATCGAGTTTGGTTTCAAAGTAGATTCAGTCCATATTAATAATAATTGGCATCAGTCTTATAGGGGCTGCAGTGTCTTTTCCTACCCTTATAAAGGCAAATCCTGGTTGCATCTGAACATCAGAGTTGTTTGGAAAAGATGTGCCAACCCTTTGCTGTTTTCTTTTGGTAATGCTGAAAATGCTGTTACTCATGAAAAAAAATGAGCCAAATTCTACAAACTACCAGTTTTGGTACATCTACTAGGCAGCAGCATGAACATGAAATCCTTGTTTGCTATAATTGCAGGAAGTTACCAGCCAGATTTTCGAGGCTGAAGGTTTGGTATGGTTATCACTCTCTGCCCCCCTTGTTCTTACACCTTTCCTTAAGTATTCGTTACCATTTGCATCAAAGACATGCTACAGGGCTAGATGGACCTTGGCATGACACATCTATTCTAAGATTTCGGTAATACAAGGAAACCTGAAACAGATTCATTATACATTCAGAAACACATTGTTTTAAACATAATTCCTGTTCAAGTGGAAAGCTCACTTTTTTCCCTTGTCTTTCATTCAGAAGATTACTTACCTTGCTGCTTTCACTAGAACAAGTATTTTGAATGTTTCAGCATTGATTCTCGTAAAACTTTAAAGTGAGACTACCAAATAACTTACTTTTAGACTAAGTTTGAATATATTTATCAATATATTAAAAGCAGTAATCTTAATAGTCATATATCTAAGATGGAATTGAATGGGCCAGAAAAGAATATCATAGAGGAGTGCAATAAATATTTTCCAAAAGAAAAAAAAGGGGAGTGAGGGCTCTGAGCTGCAGCACCATATTGTGGTGTCAACAATACTGATATTGGCAAAAATTTCCCTGTATGATCCAGTGTGGGGAGAAATGTCACAGGCTGAAGTAATTTACAATGTTTCATGTTGATTTAGACAGAGAGGTTTGTTAGACTCTTGGCAAAAGCAAGAATAATTTACACTAATATTTGGTCATTAGCAGAAGTTCAACTGATGCACAGGTTGGAGTTTCAGCAAGTACACACAGGTGGTATTTCACTGAGAGGGAATTCAAGCACAAGGAAGAGTTGGAGGGATAGTGACACAGTGAGACAGCTTGCAGCAATGCCTTTTGAATGTTTGATGCCAAGACACTCTCTCTGCAACTTTACTATGGCTCATATGGATAATTTCCTCTTTGCAATCAAAATCCTTTAAAAGAAAAGAGAGGCAGGCAAATCCAGGTAACACACAATAGATCTGCACCAAGAGCATCAATAGATCCATGCCATTTATAAGTGACACAAATGACCCTGTTTCGTTTATACAAGAAGATTCTGTCAGTCAAAAAACCCTATTTATAATTAAACAAAATTACTTCTTCTTTATCTACAATGTTTACAAGAGATGAGCAGTGGTCAGAACACTTTCTGTCTGCATGGGAATAGTGAAAACTCTCCACTGTTTTGTAGATGTGTAGATGTTCTGATGACACCAAATGGTTGATGGAAAAGACATTATGTTACTTTGACCTTTTGTCAGACCGATTTGGAACATCCATAAGTCTTTTTATTTGATTAAAAAGTTACCTTCTTTTTTTTTTTCCTTTTTTCTCTTTTATCTGGTACATTGTGGTGCTGGAACAAGGAGCATAACAGCCTTTTATTTGTTCTATCACATATCTCAGCTCTCTGTTCTTGTATTACTTTAAATCACCCATCAGTACAAAATGTTTGATTAAAATAGACATGGGTGGGTGTGTGACATAAATTGCACTTAAAACAGCAATCTGAAATGGGGTTAAGAAAAATTATGTCCTTATGATTAATTGCAATACTTTTTTATTTGATGTGAGGTACATGATAATGGCTGCTTTTAACATATTCCTGTTGCTTCTTCTTTATTTATCTGTCCACAAAGGCATTTGATTAACTGCTGTGAGTAGGGTTTTAAATAAACGTGCTTTACAAAACAAAGGAATAGGATTACAGCAAGTTTCTTAAAGTGGCAGATTCTGGCATTGTCAGTCCAGAAAAAGTATGAAATTGGGTACATCAGCCTTTAATTGTTCTGTCCTTTCGTTCAGCTGATATTGGCATAGAAGCTCCATTCTGCAGATAGTGGGAGTTTAAATTATGGGAGGAGGGGGTGCAGTCCATACTGTACATGCAAATGTTCAAGAAAGCCTTTAACAAGATATTCCAACACCTCTTTCCATCCCCTAACACTTTTAAACTCTTCACTCATCTGACTGATTTGGTCATTCCTGTCAATGCAAGGGCTGCCAGAAGCTACCAGGGTTGCCAGGAGTCTCTGTCATTGGAAGTAAAGATCACCTACCCTTCATGGCTCCCACACGCACAAAGAAGACAAAACATAATAAACACAATATATTTTGACCCTTAAGAATAACAAAAGTCATATGAATAATATGTAGACAAATGAAGTTGACCCAAGGGGTTCATATGAGTGTCTGAAACCTGTTTGAGCTCAGTTCAGTTCAATATCATGTGGCTGTATTATAAAGTTTCTGCCATCATCTCCCCTTCTGAGCAACATTGATTTCAGGGCCTCCTTTGTTCCGCATCTCCTACTACACAGAAATCACACACTTCACAAATCTTCTTGTAAGCATCTCATGGAGAGAAGTACAAAGACCTGTATCCACAGTTTTAAAATAAACAAAACCACTTGACCACAATCAAACATACCATAGTGTGTATCTCCTCCTGTTCACTGATGGTTCATATTTTGATCCAGAAATACATTTATGACTCCTCAGTTTGCAAGAAAATTTCTTTAGTAGCAATTTGACATTACAATTCTCAGCTCTTGTGATCTCCATGTTGCAGTCATTCACTAAAATCTGCCCTTTACCAGCATTTTAAGCCACATCCTTCTGTTCATTATTAAATCACTCTAAAAACTATCACCAGCGAAAATTAATCTTTAGGAAACAGGAGAAATAGCTGCGAGACTCCATGTGTTATCAGTCTTAATTTTATTCCCTCCCAGTCTCATAATCCTCCTCCCATTTGTTCCAGTAGTTTACTTATCGGCTCCCTGAGAGTACCTCAGACAAGTCACTTCTTATCTCTTTACCACAAATGTGACATTACTTAAAGTACAGGTTGAACAATGATATCAGTCACTGTGTTTTCCTCTCCCTTTCTCTGGTGAAGCACAGGGCTAACACAGCCCACTCTCTTGCACTTGATATACGCAGAAATAAACACTTAACAAATACAAGCTGTTTTCTGGTTTTTTTTAATACCAAAAGTAACTCTCAATAGATCACAATGAAATCATTTGACTGTGTAAGATAATTTAAATATTTTTTAACAGGTTTCATGGTGAAAACGGCATTTTACCAGTAAGCTTGAGAGCAAAGGATGACAGCTGGGCTGATGGCAGAGTAACCTCTTATCCTATGGGATTATTTCCAGGGCTGCTGACAAAACCTAAGTTAGAAAACACTCCCATGCTGAATATTTACCCCAGGATTCTAATCAGGATACTTACTCCTGAAGATAATGCTTTCTGCTTAGATTAGACAAGATGAATTCAGCTTGCAGAGTCAACTTTGTAAGGCATCATCAGCAAAGGTCTGCAGCACCATGCCTTCAAGGACCAGAGGGCAAACTAGAGAAAAATATGTAATACCAGGATTATTCAACATCGAAAGCTATGCACAAGCATTATATAATATATGCCTTTTGAAAAAACATTTATTCTACAGCTGGCAAGTAAAAGGAGAGGGTGGTTCACTAAGAACAGTTGTGAACGAAGAGCATGCTGAGCCAAAGCCACGCATCAGAGAAGACACAAGAAAAGATGAGGTTGTCCAAGAGAAGAGTAGATCAAGAAGCACCAGTGTATGACGACTGAGGGAAAAACTGGTGAGGAACAGGAAGGAAGTTAGGAAAGCTTGGATCTTTATGGAGGCAGGAGAAGTGGAACAGGAAAGTACTGGTATGGTCAAGCTGCAGGGTTGGAAATTGGTTTTACCAGCGGAACACAGTTAGACTCCAGTTATCGATGTAATGCACCCACAGGAACAGCACAGTGTGGGGTGGTTTGTTGGTGTTGGTCTCTCCCCCCTATAAAATATCGTTCAGAAAATCCACAATAAAAAAAATTTAAACATCTTTCTCACCATTTGCCAGCAGCTGTCTTCGCAAGTCTCATGTGATTTGGTGGTCAGTCGCTAGCAAAATTAATTTCTAATTAATTTTTCTAATTAATTTCTTTTGCCACCAGTTCAATACTCACATGTTTTATCTGCAGTTGCCTAGAAAATTTGATTTGCCCAGTCAAAGTACTTTGAGTTATATGCTGAGAAGGCAAGTATAAACAGTTAATTCTTTATAAATTCTATCTTTTCTACCTGTGACTTCACCAATGTTTGCAGAGCACCTGTAGAAAAATAATTAAATTCCTTCAGAGCTCCTGGTGAAACAAGTCTTCATGTCTCTGGGAGACAGGTCTTAGTTTAAGTGCACTCCTGGAGCAAAGACTGGAAAACATGTGGAAATAAAGACTTAGCAATTCTGCTTGCACAAGAGCACATCACAGTGTTTACCGAGAATAGCAAATTTTATGTTGACACTTTGGATCCTTAGCTTCATGCGTCAGGGACAGCACCTCCTCTCTTTGTGGGTGTAGCAATCAACAAGCAAGGTAGTTGCCATCTAAATTGGCTTTGAGAGCACTAACGTAAGTAAATATTCCTTATTATTGAGAAGCCTGGAAAATACAGCCACAAAATAATAAAATGCAGTTACTGGGAGAACAAGGAACAAATTGCCTGCCTACAATCACTTACATTACACTTCAGAAATGCTCTAATTTTTATTCCATTTTTTGAATGCCACTTGAAAACAACAGTTTGTCAGCTCAGACAAAGGCTTCAGTGTGCCCTGGTGGTCCTTGTCCAAGGCTGGTGACCCCAGGGGGGCTGGCTGCTCTCTGTCCTTACAGAGCACAGAGGCAAAGATAGACGTGAGCCCAATGGTGAAAATGAAGGCCAATGACAAACCTGGAGAGGTTCTAAAATTTAGAACTCCGTGAGTTGCCTAAATTGGTCTAGGAACTCTTCCAGCTTTGAATACAACTAGAAATTAGGATATAAACCACATGGGCTGTGCTTTTCAGCATGTACCTGCGGGAGGCTGAGCACAGCATTTGACCCTGGATTTAATATCTGAATGCCCTTTTCCGCATTTCCCTGAGTGCCGCCAGAGATTTGTGTTCCTTGCCAGTGCCACGCACCTCCTTACAGCACGCACTGTTTCTGACAGCTTAGTTTATGATCTGGAATTATTTCATTCCCACTATGGAAAGCAAGAGAAGTTCTTCTCTGGCTCAGCGCATCCCACGTGCGTCTCTCTCAAACCATGATTAGCTGTTTCAGCTCTTATTGAGACACCTTCTGCCAAATCTGTACTTCAGATAACCTTAGTTCATGCCACAAAATCTCTCCAGCCAAATGAATTCTGTATTTCAGTCTAAGCATTCAAGGTATACTATGTAGGCTACTTAAAAAAATAAATTAGTTTTGGGAATTTATGGATAAATGTCTTTTTGTTTTCTTGTAATACCAATGCTAATAATTGTCAATAAAACTTTATTGTAGAGTTTAAAATTAAAGTTACACACTAAATATTAAATTTAAATATTCCAAAGTATTTCTTTTAACTCTAAGGGATTTTAGAATGATGCAAGTTACTGGCAGCTTACTGATACAGTACAAGTAACTACCTAAGTTTGCTGTTTAAATTTAGTCACTAGGATTATAACTGGCTAGACTAAGCCCTCGCTACAGTTCTCATGTGATCAAGTGAGGCATGCATGTCACTGCAGTTTAGGGAGCTGCCTACACTTAAACCTGATTGAAGCTTAAGTAGATCTGGAAGATGGTCAGCCAGTGACATATTCTCAAATGCCAAATCTCCACAGGAGGAAGAGAAGCCTTCAGATTTTAATAATTTATTTTTAAATTACTTGGTTAGTCCGTCCAAATCAAAGAAAGAATGTGTCCTATCTAAGCAATCAAAAAATGCTTTCAGATCTATCATCTGGTAACTCGGATAAAATGACATCCTTATGTTTCTTTAGGGTGGTTTAATGCCTTTAATCCTTGATTATATAACAGTGCTTTAATCTAAGATAAATAGCAAAAGAGCAACAAGGGCCTCAAGAGTTTTGATTTTCAGATTCAGTTTGGCCTAAAGGCACCTTATGCTCTTAGAATACCCCAGCAGAAAGCTTTAGATCCCAGTAGAAGCCATGGTTGTTTTGGGATTGTTTCAGGTCCAGAAGAGATACTGGGTTTTAACTTCCATTTTCTGCACAGTTATAAAGTTTAATCAGCCTTTGATGTGCATGCATGAGTGTTGTGAGCACTTGAGCACAGTTCGATGTCTTTTTTTTCATCAGTGGGATGATTTTTGATCATCTTCTGTGTTGTCTGCTGTCTCTTCAAAATAGAGTCCTTCTGCTCTGTTTATGCAGCCAAACAAAGCCGCTTTTGTCAGTCAATTGTTATTTACCCATACTGCAAATACCAAATATCCCAGCTGTAGTTACTCTAACTCCTACAGCTGACATAAATAATATGGAACAAATACTTAAAAACCCAAAATCCATACCTCTAGAGAAAGACAGAAAATGTACCTGCAGAATATGCTCAGTGCTTCTTTTGAAAAGTTAGTTAGATGAGGATAATTGCTGTCATGTTACAGATATAAAGACAATGATACAATTAAAATATATTTTATTTCCTTGATAATTTTTGTGGCAGAGGGGAGCAATGACTTAGTCAAATTCACAAAAATAACAATATTTGCTAAGGTTAGTGCTCTACCTAGCAGTGAGTTTTAGGCTCAAGAAAATCAAAAGTTTAAAAGCCAAAGATCACAGGTACCTCGCAGACACCAGAAATGCAAGATTTGGCTGAGGGGTGTCCCAGATTTGATGCACTTCCCTCAAACTGGGCCTGAAAGACAACCTCAAGAATAAAGAAAATGATTCCTTGCAATTCATTTTGCCTCAGCTGAGAGTGCAGAAAGAACGACAAGGAAGTGTCACACACAGCAGTGCTTTTTGTCGTTGCTCCTATTCAGAATGAAATGGGAGCCATCACACCACTGCTTTGCAATGAGACCTCCACTCAATCATTTGTATGATGACAAGTGTAAGGCACTATTCACCTGAGCTGAACGTAAATTAGAGACTGCACTATAATAAATCCTGGCTAAAATATTAAACTCAATGAAATTACATTCATTAATTCAAAAAATAAATTATGCCCTGACATGTGAAAAGCTCTATACTGTTATGTGAGAGCAACTGAAGTCTTTGGGGATGTTTAAAGCAGAACAAGAGAATTTCTTAGTGGAAAGAAGTGTGAAAAGTCTGCCAAATATTTTAGAGAACATTCTTCTCTTGGTACGCTTAGAAATATGAATAAAAACTTTTATATTCATAATTTACTGGAAGGTCTTAAATAAAAATAGATTTTGTGAAGTTCTATCTCCTCATAAAGAGAGGAGAGGAATTTATTGGAAAAGCATGTTGACTCCCAGGGGATATCAATGCTGTTGCCAATAAAGACCACAACCCATTGCAAACATATCTTTAGCCTGGTTCTTCTACAAAATCTGCTCCCATCTGAGGAGGGGGAAGGAGATTTCCTCCTGCTTCCTGTCAACTTTTGGCCTTGCAACCACTCAAGAAACATCACGGTAGATGTGAAACTGATAAGGAATTACCCTCTCCTTGACTTAGCCTCCAGTTCCTCCCCTGCAGCCCAAGGATTTGTGTCAACTGAGTGTGCCAGCAGATATTTTCAATAAACTTCTGGAGGCTGCAGCCCTGCTTGAAGAAAAGCAGCGCCTGCCAGTTGCTGAGGTTACACATGGCAGGGTGTCCAGCTTTGAATTCCACTCCTGAAAATCATCTGTGTTTTCCATAAGGAGGCATGGATGCAGCGCACATGGATGGGAATCTATGGTTTACTGCTCCTAAGTGAAAGCCACTGGGCTGCTGAGTCAGGTTCAAACTTACTATTACAATATTGAATTCTTCACCAGACCCTGCTGCGCCTGGAAAGGAAACACAGAGGGTGTGTCTTCCACCTACCTTACTCTGACCAGCAGGATTTTCTACAGTCTGAAGAAAAAAATGAAAAGAAATAGGTGTGTGGCTTCATTCCAGCCTTAATGGTTGGTGTCTGAGAACACTGCCCACATGGCCATTACTTGCCAAAGTTCTTTGGACTTGTTTTTTCTACTGTTTTCGACCATCTGAGCTGATTGCAGACAGCCAAGAAGAATTCTGGTAAAATACAAGAAAAAAGAAGAGCAGTGTGACCAGCTGATAAAAGTCAAGGCAGAGGCAATAATAACATTTGTCATTAGTTGCCATTTAGAAGGCTGTTATCAAAAGAGATGCAAGTGCTTTGTTCTCTGTAAAAACAAAAACTTGTCAGGGAGGCAGCAAATTCAATATTAGGAAATAATTCTAATAACACAGATGGAGAAACACAGGCACAGGTTGCCAAAATGGCATTTGCACTGGAGGTACAGCTGAGCACTGAGCACAAAAAGAGAGGGTGGCTGTAACAATCGCATGCTTCCAATATTGTTTTTTCATAAAAAGGTATAGTCAGGCAGCTGAATGTAACATATGTATCAAAACCCTTAAAAGTTAAGGTCACTGCACCCAATTTGGCAGGTTTTGAGTACCGCATACCCAATAGTTACTACAGAGTGTGGAGCCTCTAAACAACATCGCACTGCCCCCTTAAAGCTCTGCCACAAAACCTTCTCTTCCCTGTGATCCTGCACATCTCCAGAGCTCAGGAAGGTCTCTCCACCAGCAGCACAGGTGCCTCACCACAGCAATCTGTAGTACACATCTCATGGAACAGATGATTTACCAGAAACCCAGAGCCGTGGGCTTCTGTGGATTTTCATTTCCTATCTCATAATACTGCCAGTTATTCACACTGGAACGCATGATGAATGCATCTATACAAGCCGAGTGGAAAAAACATACTGGGCATTATCCATTTTATGTTTTTCAAAGGCCCAGAAAGTTGGCCAAATCAAAACCAATTTCCACTGAAAGTCTTCAAAGTCCTTCCCAATGTAAGCCATAATCCTGGCCAAATGTCAGTTCTCAAATGAGCTATTCAAATATTAATTTTCAAATGTTTTCACACAGGGCAAATTTTTTTTAATTGTATTTTTACATTTACAAAGAGAACACAGGCATCTCATCAACATCTATTACACAACAAAAAGGCCTGCCTTTCCCAAGCAACATTTTAGCCTCAGAAGAGAAAGATTCTGCCAGATTGAAAAGAGGTAATTTTGATGGCTACCTCCATCATGCAGTCTCTGTTTTTGCAAGATGACTGCAGTAAGTTCATAATCAATGATATTAATATTGATTCCTTGCCAGAATGAGGACACTCTGCCATGTCACACCCTGACCAGGGCATCTCCCTGGGTGGGGGAAGCAGCAGCACTGACATCCCACGTACTCAGCCCACACCTGCCCTCACACCTCCTCAGATCAGAAGGTTTTATAACTTAAAACAATAAATTGCCAAATCACATTAAAAATTTTGCATTATATCATTCAGAAAAGAAAGAAAAACAGCAAGTACATCGTGACTCATGCTCATTTATATGTTTGTTTTTGCAGACCCCTGAAAGCCTACCGATAGTTTGCTGCTTATAGGAGTATAATAAACTAACCTCGGAAGGTATGTTCAAATCAAAATATAAATAATATTTTTCACTGGTATGCTGAAAAAACCTTTATTAAAGCAGCAAAATGAACTTTTCACTTCATCATTTCATTTAAAAAAGTTACAAGCATTAGGTATGTTTATGTTGACTTTGTTGCAGTGAGGTACAAGTGCTGTGTTATCCATTTTAACTAAACTCAGGGTTTAGATCAAAAGAGAAAATACAGCTGACTCAACCTTGCTTAGTAAAACTTTATGACTATCTCAGAGTACATTTTCTTTAATATTCTGGTTCATCTCTAGCTTTCACTTGTTGTTTGAAGCATCTCATATCATTAGCCTGTGGGAGGAACAAGATTAACATCTGATATTCCGGGGGAGGAAAGGGAAAATGATCATAATTTTGTACCTTCTTTAAAAATGTCCTGTTATTATTTGCTATTTTTACAGGCTTCATTAGAACACACAACGTGGGAACTTCCAACCCAACTTGCTTGATGGTTTGGTGTTTTATGCACAAGAGCAAAGCCAATAGAGGGAGAGAGACAGGTGTGGCAGCAGAGAACTTAGAATCACCCCTTCCTTGGTGACAAAGCTCCCAACTGACCTGCTGCATGGCTGGGAGCAGCTGGTTCTCTGGGATGCTGGTATCTCCAGCAGCCAAAGGCACACCACAACCCTGGCTTTGCCAGCCCTCTTCTCAGACAGGAATACCATGGTCTGGAGGGTGAGTCTTCAGCCTTAGAAAGCAATCTGGAGAAGATGAAAACATCACGCAAGCAAGTATAGCCACTTCTAATCTCAACCCCTTCAGCCTTTCCTAATTTTTTTTCACGTTATGAGTAGACAATATATTAGTGGTCACACTCCATTGTTGTCATCTTGTGACTGAGTTTGAAATGTCCTTGGCAAAAACCCTTGTATCTGTATTTTACTTGGTTTCCACACTGACATGATATTTCCAACTTTGTCAGTCCTAAAAGCCAGGGAAAACTTCTGGTCTATCTCAACTATGGCTATAGTCAGGAAAGTCCAACAGAGCTACCTATGGGATCATGGCCAATCCTTGAAGTATATTTGCGTAGCTTGGGCTGGAAAGGATTAGAGCTGGCGTCTCATATAGTTCACAGGAGATGCTCTCCAAACCTGCCACTGCACTGTCATCTCAGTTGGCCCATGGTCTGTAAAAGAGCTGACAGACTTGCTGGGGATGGAAGCAGCAGCTGCTGAAAGGCACCTTATAGAAAATAGACTTTATTTATTAATTGTTTGACTACTTGCAACAAAAGCTAGGGAAGCTAGGAAATAATGTCTGTACCTAACTAAACTTCCTACCAGGAGAAAATGCCGCTTAAAGAAAACACGTCCTCCTCAAATGCCTTAATACCATCCCCGTCCCTCATTCCACTCAGCAATCTGACACCCTGGATATGGAATCCTTTAAGTGTGGACAGACAATTCTCCTTACCTGAGCCTCCAACACCCTGCAGTACATATGTTCAGCGTATTAGAAATACCTCTAGCCTAGGAATTGCTGGACTAACTAGTGCTCAGTGCAGAATTTTAAAGTAGTCTGTACTGTAAAACCACAGTGGATCTGCATTGCTCCTCTCCCAAAGCCTCAGTAGATTCAGCTATCATCCTGTTTCAAGGTATTGCTCTCCACTATCATTTTCCCAGCAGATCAAACTCCAAGAGTTCACACCGGTCACAAAAAGCAGTTCTAGGACTGAATTACCATCTCGTAATGAAGATTCCTCTTTTGAATAAAAGGTCTCTGCTGTTTACTGAGGCATCTGACAAAATTCAGTCCCGCGTCAAGATTATTTTTGGCTGCTGCAGAAAGCATTTAAATAAATCCAGAATCTATTTTAATGCTAATTTATTTAAATTAATTGGGTAGACATGCATATTAATTATATTTTCATTTTCCTTTCAGATATTTTTGGGGAATGGTTAAAGCAGGAGGGAAAACATCTGTTCCAGGTGAATGACATACATAAAAGCCATCAACTGAAATGTGGTACCAAGGGTGGATGAGCCACTAATAGTTCTCTACAAATGATGCCTTCAGCATCTCAATAGCCTGTGCCTAAAAATCATAAGAGAGCCTTTGTTTCTGAGCAGTTATGCTAATCAGGTTTAAATTTGCATAATTAGATATGGAAGATAGACTGAGCTAACAGAAAATCAAATAGATTAAGGATCTGAATTTCTAATATTGTCCTTAAAAAAACAAAGGCCAAGTTCAACTTCCAGCTCTGCTGGTACACTTGTTTCAGTGGTATTACTCCAGATTTACATAGCAAAGACCTGAACTTTTGTATAGGCTGAGAATTAAATGATATCCTAGCAAAGAATGAGTGTTGCATCTGTATCCTGCTTTTAGGAATCCTACCATGTTTTTCTTCACCAGGTCTAGAATTATTACAGTCCTGTGAAAAACTTGATGTAACTCATAAGATAATTAAATACAGAGTCAATGAATATTTTTCGGAAGCATATATGATAGAAAGCAAAAGGAAGAAAGACAAACATATTACTTAAAAAGCAGCTGCTTTTGAAAACTGTTCTAGTTAGCCAGGATGACAAGATAGTTAAATGGCTTATTAAATTAAAAAAGGTTTGTTACCCACGCAAAGATTCATTCAACCCACATGCAAGTGACATGTTCACCACCATGCTTAAAAAATTAAAGGATGCCCAAGCATCTCTTGCACACTGAAAGTCACATGATCCTTTCAAAGGGCTGCTCTATACTTGCAGCGCTTTCCTGGGAGTGAAATCTCGGTAAAAGGAGAGTGTGCATAGTAAACACTCAAAGACTTATCAGCAAGCAAAGCACTTCCTTTGATTTTTTCCATAAAGCTTTGCCTTCTATTCCAGCTTTCGCTGTTTCTATTAGGTCAGATCTAAAGGCCCGTGATAGACAGAGGAATATATGTGGAGTTAATTACAGGCCCTGGAGAGCAGCCAAGGAGATACACGGCTGCGAAACATTTACTCACATTCCGTAGGTCATATGAACAACGCTGATGGGATTCCCAGCTTGAACACTGCATGGAAATGAAAGTGGGGAACCTCCCACAGGAATAGAAAAATGTAAGCTGAAAATGGAAATTCCGACAATAGGGAAGGCAGCTTTAGGACTTCTAATACAAGGAACTGTGCTGTGATGAAGTGAACACACAGGGTTTTAAAATGATATGAAGAAAGCAGATTTTTAAGAACCTGCATGGGAGTTTTCAGCATTAAAACACGGGGCTGACGTGCTGCCAGCAGGTGAGCCTTCCCTCTCCAGCTTCCAGGCTTTCAGAGGAACGCTTGTGCAGTAATCAGCAAACATCAGGCGGATTTGTTCTGATCTCCCTTTCTGACTGTCTTTGTGTTGACTTGATACTTAAAACTGAGCAGCCAAGACCCAGAAGGTCCTGCTTTGGTTTCCCTGGGAAGGAATCCTACTTGGAGAAATCCCTCACTTCTGTACAATCAAGCTGCAGAGAGCAGAGGTGTTTGGCTATTCTTCCCAAAGCCTCCAGCAGGACAGACTGACACATGAGCAGACATGAGGAGGCACAGTTCTCCCAACAGGGGGAGAGAGGATAAATTGTGTGATCTGGAGTGACCCTGTGCTCATTTGAGATGTTTCTGGGATGCAAACCAAAATGCAGTAAGTGGGATTAACCAGGAGATTTTCCTCAGGATTGTACTCCTGACCCAGCGGGCACAATTAATTCCTGATGTGTTAAAATCACCAGGATGATGCACTCCAGGAGTACACACATTGTGCTAGTGGGCAGCAAGTCAACAGGATCAGATTAGAGCTATTCAAAAATAAATTTCCCCTCAGCCTATGCTGCAGACATCAGACTCCCCAGCAATGTTTTGCCTTACATGTCTCCCCATGCAGAGCATTTTTTGTTAACTTCAGCATTAGAGGAATAATTAGCTCATCCAAATCAATCTGAAAAGGAACCAAGTGAGACCTAAAAAGATGTACTCTACCTTGTGTTGTCTATTTACAGACACTAATTCATTCCTAATTCACCTTCTTTTGACTGTTTTTCCATGTGCAACATCCCACCTACAAATAAACCTCTCAAAATAAAGCTCCTTTGCACCTGTCAGTATCTGCTGTTGTCACAGCGAGTCCCATGGTTGCTGTTAGAAGAGGTAGGTCTGTGAGTCTCTGTAGGTGTGCAAAATTCATCTCAGGAAATCCTTTCTAACTCGAGTCCTCATAAAGATGCTGTCAAAGGCATGGGTGTGCTGCAGAATTCCCTACCAAGGCTCCTAAGGATTCAATCACCTACCTACAGGTTCACACAGCTGCTTATGCTCAGCGACAGTTTTGCCAAAACCAATCAGCTTATATCCAATATTGACAACTCAAAGGCTTGTCAGCAGTCTGAAAACATGCAGGTTTGTCAAGACAACCACAACTCACATTCCTCACAGCAGTTAATAGAGAAATTGGTTATCAAAAAGAGAAGTCACATCCACAGCATCGACCAGCATATGATTCCTTAAATCTTCATGGAACTGTTGGAAAAATGTTTAAGTACCACAAAATATTAAGTTGCTATCAAAGTTCCCATTTGACGGGTATGCTTGGATCCACATCACCTAACTCAAGCAGACTCACGCTGCAGAACATTCTCTAATGCTTCAGAGTGAAAGGAGGTACCATGAAGTGATGCACTACTTACACAGCAGGTAGAAGATGCCTTCCTCTGCTCAGCAAAATTATGATGCACAGGATCACAGTTTACACATTCCCTTTCCCAGGAGTTTTTGCTTTATCAGTGTCTTCCAGGAAAATTGTTATTTCTGCTCAAGGCATAATTGACTCTCTGCTCATTTTTGCTCATGTTTTAGCTTCTACAGGATAATTTTAAAAAATAATAAAAATAAGACAATAATTTATTTTTTTGTCTCTTCTTGAAGTCCTATCAATAGCCCCTAGATACTGGTGTTACCTTTGTTGGTGTTTTCCTGAAGCCTCTTTAGGGATCAGCAGCTTTTGGAAAGATTCTTTCATCTCTTGGTTACATTTTCGCTTGTCTTTTAAAACAAGTTTTGAGTCCTAGTAGCCATTGTTGTGCAATCCAAGAGCATAATTTCATTTTATGAGCCAGAAAAATTAAAAAAAAAAAGGCAAAAAATATTTAATATGAAAATAAATTCCTCTTACTGTAGTTTAACTGGGGAAGGGAGGTAGGGAGAGAAGAGATTAATGTTTAAGCTGTGAATATTTGTGGCTGACAGCTCTTTCATACATCCCATGTGCCCACACAGCCCCGTTACAGTATTTGCAAACATCTGGTGCAATGTGAGACCTGTACTTTGTACATACAAATCACAGAGCTCTCTCTAACTGCACATAACTCTGAAGGCGACCAGGTATTTTTTTAACAACCCCAAAAACCTGATTGAAGGTGTATGGAAGCCTCCTCCCTTTTCTAACACCACAGACTGCAGAGCAACAGTGCATTTCTCCTCAGCTGCTGCAGGAATTCCGGATAAGATGAATTCTCCTGCATGAAAATTAAGAGCAGCTGACGAGGGCCTCCTTGGGAGGTTCACAGCTCCATGCAGCAAATATCAAAGTGGCATAAAAGCCTGGATGTGCTTTGGCTCAAATAACAAGTAATGCACAATCTCTTCACATGCATTGGAGGACAGTGACACCCCTGCCTTCGGCAAAGTTGCTGCTGCTTTCATATATGAAAAATCTGAATCTGGCCTCTAATTTTGAAAGGTCTGCAGGCTTCTTCTGTCATTCCTCCAGCAGTACTTTAAATCTGTCTTGCTGACCTCCCGTAGCCACAACGCACATCCATGCCATATCGCGCTTTCCAATCAGACTTGTGCACTTGTGGGAGGCAACCATATCCCCAGTGCAGGCCTCCAGGAGAAATGCAGACTATTAAAAGCATTCCTTCCAATGTTAAACAGGATTCTGCCAAAATACTTAAATATAGCTGGTCAGCAGCCTGCGCAGTGGTTTCTGAGATGAAGTGAGACATCAGCTGAAGCTCTGTCTGCACCACAAACGTCACCAAGCTGGTAGCTGGTTGGAGGTACAGTCTGTGGATCTGGGTTCATCTCTTGGTACAAGACAAGCTCAGTCATATTTGCTGCCATCGACAGAGTATCCAAACGTGTCTGTGGCTCTAGGAAGGCATTGAGTGGGTGTGCACTATACGGCTTCAGGAACAAAAGAGAAGTTGCCTCGGGTTGTTTATCCTCTGATTTAAGGCCAAGGTTTTAAAGGTGAAAAAATGAAAAGCTGCCTGCCAGCATGACTTCACAAACTGAGACAAGGTGAGTTTTTCTTCAAAGAGTTGGATGGTTTACTTTCCTACCCTTGGATACTGCCCTCTCCTTTTCCTTGCAATGCTGACGCAAAAATATCACTAAAACAACACAAGGGCCTAACAATAATTAAAACTTTCCATCACATTGCACTGACATTATCAGGCCGTGGGTGGATTCACTGACACAGTAGTAGAAGTAAGAATTCAGCATCGGTTCCATTCTTTAGAGATGCAGTGCTGCTGGCACCCCTACAGAAACGCCTACAAGTCTTGAGAGAGCATGATAGTTGACCTAAAATATTTGTATACACTAGGTTATTCAAACAGTTTTCAAAATATTTCTCAGAGTGAGCCTTATTTCAGTTTGATCTCTGGCTCCGTGCTCAAGAAACATCTTGCACTTAATTGAGAATTTGCTGGGAATCTAGATTTTATCCCAGCACGGAATGCTTGGCCAGGGAGATCTAGGGTCTCTGCCAGCAGAAATATACACTGCAAGACAGGCTGCCTAGTGTGTTTTACCAGTGCTCCACCACATGTTGGACTGATTCAAAACCACCAACTGCAGTTGTATTCCTCCACAAAAAACAGTTAAATGGGGCACATTTCACCATGAACGACCTCAGAAGGATTTGTATTTATACGGAAAATTTTGTCATGTAATCTTTACAGGGAGAGAAGCAAAAGCTCCCAAAAAGACTAGAGAAAAACCCCCAGCCTGCATACAAGGGTGTATGGATAGCCATTTGTTCTCATACACATGCCTCCAGATAGAAACACAGAAGTTTTGAACTTTCTTATCCCTTAGAAAAGAAGAAATCTACAAAATATGTCCCTTTTTGCCATTACAACAATGAAAGATGTGGTTTGGAACAACAACGTGAGCTAATTATCTGTAAACTTTTGAAGGGGAGCAAATAATAAAGGCATTCCAAAATATCAGAGCTGTCTTACAGCACAAAACAAGGGCTGGGCTAAAATTCAGGGGAAAAAAAACAATCCAGTAAACCAACTGTTGGAAGAAAACTGTTAAACAGATGATATGCCCAGATAGCCAAGGAAAATGGCACCAGTCGCTTGGGGTGATAAGAACTGGTCTACACGGGGCACAAGAAAAGGTATTTGGGGAGGGAGCCTTTAATGTTAGGGACAGAACCCAAACCATAAAGTCGCAGACTAGCATTAAAAAGTCAGTGTTCGCCAGCGAGAAGCACACAGACACACACAGAGGCACGTACACTTCACATGAAACACACCTGCTGCTTTGACAAAGCCTGGCCTTTAGAGGCACCTGAAGCCCAGTCCTCCCTCCCAAGCAAATGCCCAAAGCATGGAGCCGGGCCAGACTCTCTCCCTTTTCACTCGACCTTCCTGGTGTCCTGAACTCCTGCAAGAGGTGGAAGCCCTGCAGCTCTCTCCTGGCAAACAGAGAATCCCCACATGCACCCCCACATGCCAAGGAAAAAAGACAGCCCGGGGTCCCCAAGATACCAGGTAAAGATATCTACTACTTAAATTAGTTCAGAAAAACCAGTGCCCTACTCCTCCTCTTCCAGCCTCAGTTTCTAGGACAACAGTGAGTTCAGGTCAGCTTTCCCAGAAAATGCCTTCAGCTGCGTCCCTGCTGGGATGTCCTCAGTCTCTGGCTCCCACGGGGACAGGTGCCTGCAGCAGCCTCAGACACGCTTTTAAGCTCTTCTGAGCAAACAAAATTCCCCCACACACCTCAGCTTTACCAACAACTCTCTCTTCTCTGGTCAGCAGAAGAAATGCTTAATTCTCATTGCGCACCAGCTGCAGTCTCAGGTCCCCAGCTCTGTGAGCTGAAGGATGAAAGAGGCTGTAGCAGATGAGCCTTGACTGAATCCAGCCTTTATGTTCATGGTCACATAGAAGCCTGGATCATCGGACTTCAATCACCAAGGCAGTAATCCCAGGGCTGGGTTTGAGTCCTGAAGCAGCATTGACATAAGATCAGTGGCTGACAGTCGTTTTCCAAGTCACGTATTTTTCTTAATAGCATTGCCAACCTGAGTTTTTCTAAGACTATCCCTTTCTTCTGGATGAGGAAAATCATCACAAATACACACATGCGTACAAATTCATCCCATATACAAATATACATATTCATCCAATATACAGCTTGGATGAACTGCAATGCAACTCCAAGGTTTCTGGTTATTGTTTACTGCTAGAAATGGGGTTCTAGTGCTCCAGCCCTAAATCCTTCAATTCCATTTCCTCCCCTAAGGATTCGCTGTGCAAACGTGCCCACATCATTACCCAGCACCAGGACCTATCCTCCCCTCGGACCAAGAGTTGGTCCTACACCCACTCAGGCAACACGTGACCCATAAAACCGCCTCTCTATAAAATCTGCACACATCCCATAAATTCAGTCCATTAAAATAAATAAAAAAACCTTGGCAATGCAAACACATGGAAATCATGAAGAGTGCAGCTTTCCCTCTCCTGGCCTCCATGATACAAAATGTACCAAGAACATATTGGGCAGAACAGCTGTTCTTCTAGGTTCCACAATCCCCATTCTCTACTGACAAGGCCTTGAATTATGTACCTCCATGCCACTTCCCCAGAGGGCACCACATTATTAACCCCACAAACACTATACTGGTTTCTCAAGTGCAATGACTGGCACCGTTAGAAAAAGTATATGGATCTCATTTCCTCCCTGCCCTCTCACTCAGTAGACCCTAGAGAGGCTCTGACAACTTTATAGTCTAGTTAAAATTCTCCTCATTTCCCAACATGGGTGCCTGTCCTGGCAACTTGCTGATGAATTTAATCCCCTTTTTTGTTTCCGTTGCTGAAATGTTTACCAAACTTCAAAACTAACGCAAACTTATTTAGATTATAGCAGAGTGCCACCTAGTGCTAGGCAGGTTTGATTTCAAAAGGTGTGCTCTTATCTATAAGAAAATATTGACTGGAAATTCATTCTTCAGTTGTACTGGCACTGTAAGACACTCTCTCTTAGATTATAACGAATTATAAAATTAGTCTGTACTAATTATGTTCTTTGTAAAGTTGACAAGGCTCTGCCACTAGAAACACTCTGCAGTTCTAGGTGACTGCATTTTCCCAGTTACATGTTCTCTGGATTGATTTACTTTTTGTCCCACCAAGAGAAGATCTAAACCCTAGCTGAAGTGAGCACATCACACATGCCAGGAATATATTCAGTATTACAGCTGAAAGGCATTTACTGACCCCAGCAAATATCAACATCAACCAAAATATTTTTATGCCCCACAACTCCCTGAAGAGATATGAGGTGAAAACTCTGCTTGTGGGCTCTGAAAATGGTAAAGGGCATGAACAGAGATGAGGGGGACAAAGGTTTTCACTCCTTAAATGCATTTACTGGTGTTGCAAAGGGAAATATTAGGCTGGCAGTGCGGGAGCAGGAAGAAGTTTCCCTGATAGCTCCAACAGAGATTAAGCATTTCCTACTGTTAAGCTACAGAAAGCATTTCCCTGGCTAGGATGATGTTCCCATGCTGTAGATTTTCTTCTCTGAGACAAACAAAGGAAAAATTAAGTGTCTTTTTTTTTTTTTTAATTTCCTAAACCTTCAACACACCCAACAACAGGTGTTTTGTAAAATGAGATTTCCCAGAAAACGATACCCAGAGTAGAGAAACTTCAGTCCCTTCTCTGGTGAGTCCTACATGTGGTAGTGAACAACTGGATCAGACAGACTGTTGGCGTGGAGCACAGATATTCCCAAGAAAACACAGTCTGAGGTAAAGTCTGTTTGCTGCTGAGTTCTGTCTTCTTCCTTGGGTGTGTTTGAGAAAAAGTTGAGGTTAACTGACATTTATTACCAAAAACACAGTCTATATTTAGGCTAAAAGAAATTAGCAAAATGGAGCAAGAAATAATTCAATTAATTATTCTGAATTAATATTCCAGTTCTTGCCTCATCCTGTTCAGTGCTTTCTGACTGCAGCAAAGCCACAAAACACCACTGCCACTGTTGGCCTTTGGAGCCCATTACAATTTACAAACAAGGACCGTGGCACAAAAGTTATCAAACCCTTCTGTTTTACAGGACAAACAAGACTTCATGGCTGCTTAGTAAATATTTCTAAATGTGAAAAATACACCCTTGCAGAACATGATTTGATGAGTTGTCTTTTTGTTTTTGTTTTTGTTAAAACCTGTTGAGTTTGGGAGGGATTAAACACAGCAGTGTAGCCAATTGAACCCTTAGTCTGCTGTGCAGCTACTGTAGGAACAAACTGAACGACTTTCCTTGTGTGGCAACCAAAAGCCATCTGCTCTGACCCAAAAGCCTCAAAAGATGAGAGAGGTGCCAGTGTGCTGAGATAGTGCCCATTTTTAAGCTGTGGAAGAACTTGGTGCAAGCTCAGCAGCACATTAGCAGGGTGTGGGGATGCCTTGAGGCCAGCGGCCTTGGGCAGACTTGCTCGTAAGCACACTTCTGAAGCAATGAGCTGGTCCCACTGAACACTTTGCCACCACACAAAGCTTGGGACAGGTGGCTCCAGCCAGCAAAATTTTTATGCACTTGCACACTGTTTAATACTGCACTCTGTGTGACAGAGCTCCTACCCCGTGGACAAATGAAAGTGCCCTGTCTTTTAAGTCTTAAAAATCAGAAGTCCCCTCGCTCAAAACCTAAAGCAATAATTAAGACAAAAAATGAACTGTGGCTGATTCTAATTATTAAAAAGAAAAAAAAAAATAGAAAAAGGCAAGAATGCACTCCCCCCACCTTTTCAGGATTATCCCAGCATCCCCCAGAGAGCTGTATCTTTCCCTAACCTCAGCAGTTCATCATCTCCAGCACGCTGCAAGAAATAAAACCTTCACAGCTGGTTCAGCTCTCTGGTCCTGCAAACTTTACTTGAGGCAGAGAGAGGATTAACTCCATCCTGGTTAGAGCAACACGCAAAAAAGCTCCCTCTCCTCTTACAGGATGCCCAGACGGAGGCAAAGTGAAGTGCTGCTGTTCCCACATTCCCCATTTTACTGAGAATGAACCCATGTCAGCCCAAGTGCAACAGGTGCCACCTGCTCTTTCGCCGTGTGAGATTCTGTCCCACATGCTGGTGTGCCATGGAGAAACGTGTGCATCTTTGCAAGTATGCATCATCATCACCACAAAACCTATTTTTACATGTTTTAAAACATATTAAGTAACATTCACCTTTATGTAGAAATATCTGGCAAGGCAGCACACCTCAGTTTTAGAGAAGTGAGATGCCCTCAGGCTACACACAGGGAGACACACATGGGTGAAGCTCCCTGGGGAAAGCTTCCCCACTGAGCTGGGAGCAGCTCTCCAACGTCTCCATCCTCCATCCAAGACGCCTCCCTCAAGCCACAGCACTCCCCACGGGGGCTCCTGAGGTGCCATTTGAACAAGCTCTGCCACCTTGTTTGAGCTGTGCCTCCAGTTTAACACAAGCTCAGCTGCCTACCCAGGGCTCTGGTTTAAGAAACCATTCTCCATCGGGGAGCTTCTGTTCTAACCAAGGACCTTTAAAACCAATCCAGCAATCAACAAAGAGTCCCATATTACAAAACTGCACAGACAAAACAAAGGGACTGAGCCCAAATTCCCTGCCTCATACCCGCTGGTGGAGTCCTCCTCCTTGGGATATTGCATTTGAACTGCTCCGAGCAATACGCAATGCTCAGCTGTAAAATATTTTCTTTTTGGCAGTTCACAATCTTGTTCCAAAGGCACATGTGAAATACATTCCTGGGTAATCTTGGAGTGAAGTGGGCCAGATGGTAGCAGTCAGATGTGACCCAATTCTTCTTAAGCTCTCATATTTTCATAAATGTGTGCTTAAAGCCCTCCGACAACATATACGTATTTCAGACCTTTTCTGAGGCAGCTGCAGGCACACACAGAACTGTCACCTTCTGGCAGCCCGTGCCTTGGGGGTGAAGGAGCTGTGCACATCTGTAACAGAACAAACCATCCCATGGCACTTTTCATCCCGTTTCCCATGAATCAAGGGGATATCAGGCAGCCTCCTGGTTTAAGGAGGGTGAGGGAGCGGAAATATTTTCTTCAGACTTTAGTGAAAGGAAACAGATAAAAGAGGGATGGGGGTGGAAACTGGTTCCATTTGTTATATCAGCTGGAGGGGAGGGAATGGCTGTCAAAATGGCTGAGGGAATGGCTGTAGAGCATTTTAGCTTAAGGCTTAGGCTTGTTTTTCTCAGAAAGACTTTAAAATGCTTGATTTTTGTCCAATTAAACATTCATGCAGGCCCTCCCCTCTTTCCAGAGGGTTTCCTTTTGGTTCTTATTTTATTTTCGCTTATCTAGCACAGGCATCTGAGTCATATCCCTGGTGTCTAAATGTTTCAACATTGACTGCAGTGTGGCAGAGCTCAGGGTGAGCCCATGTGGCTCTCACTAAAACCCATCGCTGCAGGAGGATCACTACCAAGAGCAGGGCAAGGAAAAGCCCTGCCAGCCCAGATGGCAGCTGTCAAAGCAGGGCTAGGATGGTCCTGGCCCTGCTCTGTGCAGGACTCCTCACCCACTTCACAGCAGTTTTACATGTCCATGCAGACAGATCCCCCCCATAAACCTTTTGTTGCATGAAACTACAGTTTTTCAGTGTTGTTCTCTCCTACAAGAAGCTTATTAGTACTCAGTCATTACTACCTCACATAACCATGGTCCCTACAGAAAAATAAAGCAGTTAATTCACTAACAAGTCTGTCTTTCCCAGCTGAGGAGAAGCAGAGTGAGAGCCATCTGTTAAAATGGCTTTTCTGCCCATCAGAAGAGTTCAGCAAAGGAATTACTGAAATTACTTGAAAAACAAGCCTCCCTCCTTTAGCCTCAGCTAAAAATTTTATAGGTGCAGTATATTAAGAGAAAACAAACTACGTTCAGCGGGTATCTACAGCCTGCCCTGGCAAGCAGGCCTGTGGAAGGTCTGTGTCTGGATTTTGCATTTGATAGGAAATGGGATGTCAGCAAACAGAGCCCTCTCCTGTGCCCTGCAGCCTCTCTTCTGGGACACCCCTGCACAGCCAGCAGCGCCAGCCTGGTTGAAGCTGGTGCAAACCATCACACGTGGACATGTGCACATCTCACTCATTGTAGAAGGCCTAGCCTTCCTCCTTCAGTGGAAAAGTTGAATGGAAGCAACTTGTTCATTAGAAGCATATTGCATGAAGAAAATTCCAAACCGGCACAAACATTTCACCGCATGTGCGGGATGATCAGTCTGAGCAGCTGAGTTTAACTTCCCTGGCAGAGTTCAGCCTCCCTGGTGGTGGCTGGGAGCAGCTGCTGCCTGTGGAAGGGCTCACACTGCACACACAGAAGCCAACTTTGGCAGTGAGAAGTGTGATCTGAGGATCTGACACCTGCATCTCACCAGTGTAATGGTTTTTCATTGCCTGCAAGGAAGAGGCAACTGGAGCAGTTCAGCCTGGAGAAAAGAAAGCTCAGTGGGGACCTTATCGCCTTTACAACTGCCCAAAAGGAGGTTGTAGTGAGGTGGGGTTTGGACTCTTCTCCCAGCTAACAAGTGACAGGGCAAGAGGAGAAGGCCTTGAGCTGTGCCAGGGAAGGTTTAGATTGGATACTAGGAAAAATTCCTTCACTGAAAGAACTGTCAGGGAAGTGGTGGAGTCATCATCCCTAGAGGCATTTAAAAGATGTGTAGATGAGGCACTCAGGGACATGGTTTAGCGATGGACTTGCAGTGCTGAGTTAATGGTTGGACTCAATGGTCTTAGAGGTCTTCTCCAACCTAAATGATTCCATAGTTCTAGGATTTAACATGTCGCTGAAGGTATTGTTTGAAATTTCTCTTGCCCTTCGCAGTTTCTCGGCAAAGCTGGTTGCAGTGCAGAGATTGGGCTGGAGAGAAGTGTTTGCTCACAAGCCAATGTGGCAACAAAACATTGTCAGTGCTAGCAGAGCAGGATACTCACAGCATTCCTTCCCAGAGAATGAACAGCTTAAACCTGAGAGACCAGCTACACCAAAATACAACTTGCTAATTAAAAAAAATCCAACAACAACAACAAAAACCCAAGCCACCACCACCACCACCACAAACAGCACTGCCAAAACCCCATCTCTAAACATTCTTGAGAGGCAAAATCCTATTTCCACACATTCACAGTTTACTCTGGTGAAAAAGAGAAAGAAACATCTTTTTGGCCACTGCCCAATGTAGTGATCCTGATAACTGATACCATTCACCGTGGGGTCAAAGTTTTAGTAGAGAGATTATATAATCAATTTCTACCTGCAGCAAATTAAAATACCAAATGTTCTGCAAGTGAATGAGAAATAAAAAATACTACAAATACAAGCAGAATAAGATATATTTTTTGAAAATATTTCCCAAGTTAAAATGCAACTGTGCAGCACTGCTTAGTTTCAGTGTTAGTACAAGCCTACAGAGCCAACTTAGGTAATCACAGCTGTAACAAAGGTACTGTAAATTAATCCAAGTATTTCACCAAGAATGTGAAAAATCTAATTAAAAAAAAATTCTGAAATGTCTTTGTATAAATTTCTGCAAAGCTGTAGGGCTTTCCAAGGAGGAAGAAAATAGTCTTACTGCATATCATCCTGTTGTCAGTGGGTACAGGTGCTTCCCACGTCTAAGCTGGGAGGTGTGAGTATCTTTCCACCCTGGCAAGTTTCTACCTTCTGGTAAGAAAAACAGCAACACAGCCAGTCATCAACCCAGCTCCAATTTGTACCGAGCTGGTGGTCAGAGACGAATTAGGAACACTATAACATACCTGGAAAAACAGAACTGGCCACTGCTACAGAATGTCCAGGATCTCACAGGTGAAGGTAACCTGCACAGCCTGTATCACAGACGGGATGCTAAAGGGGAACACTGGATGAACAAGTTCAAAGGCTTGAATACATGTTTCCTTTAAGGGCAGTGGTCAAATTAGCCATTATCAGTTTCTGTATGTCAAGGAAAGTGCTATTGCAGAGCCACAGAATACCTGAGGGAGGGAGGGAAGATATTTGAAACCTGCTTGAATAGAAAAGGAAAATAGTGAAATCCAAGTCTCCAACAGAGTGCAGGGAAGGGTGAGGGTAGGATTTCTGAGGAACAGAGGGCTTGTATCCACAGACTGACCCCACGAGACCTTTTTTAATAGAATATATTCCTGGATGGATGTAAGGAAAATCCTTTAGGAAAGTCTGCCTCGTAACAGGTTTTGACAAAACATTGACCAACATTCTTCCTATTGCCTCTTCTTTATTAGAAAAGACAAGACCCTGTTGAAAGGTCAGATTCTTGTAGTTTAGAGAAGGAGAATCACAAACCCACCCTCTAGCCTGCAATGTACTGTACTGGTGAGCACACTCCTTTGCTAGGAGAAGTAGGATAACCCATTCATCCAAATCCCTTCCCTTTTACAGCTATCTCCCTCCTTTCAGTTTTCAAATTACTCAAGAAATATAAAACTATTTCCTAGAACATATTCACTGTTGAACCAACCCAAGTCCCTATGCCAGTGTTTGGAAACCACTTGTCTGTTATGATTAAGAAAATCCAGTGGTGCAATCCCCTCTTTTTTTGTGTCAGTCCTATAAGATCACGTATTTCCTTCCCGTAATCAACTCTCGGAGTCACCTTTCCACTTCAAACTGAAGTCTGTACCCATGACTATTTATTAGAACTTGCCTGATTTAAATTTTCCATATTCATGATAAGAAGGGGAGGATCTTTTTCCAAATGAATGTCAACAAAAAGCTGCAAGTTCCTATGCAGCACTACAGGTCAGGGGGCAAGAACTGTAATTCTATTAATTTATATATATGTACACATATATATATATACACATTGGCAGTGGTTGGTGCATGTGAGTCAAAGAGAAACAGCCATCAACATTACTCAGCCAAAGCAAATACTAAAGCCAAACGAGTGTAATCATCACACCTAAATACTTGCAGAAATGGTGTACCTGTGCTGCATTGGGATTTTAGTTGTCACCGTTTTGATACTCCACAACCAGTAATGGTGGAGCTTCAGTCCTGTAACGTTTCATCAAACCATCACCTGTAGCTGGAGTGATTCTGGATCACAGGAAAAAACAATGGTGTTTTACTGCTGTTTAAACGGGGCTCTGCCCTGAAAACCACTCTGAACTGAAACTCCTTGAGAACTACCGAGAGCAAACCTCATGAGGGGCCTTTAAAAACATGAAGGAGCAAGGCAAGACAAACAATTCAGGTTAAGGGTGACAAAAGGGTTGCACGCTGGGCTGATCAAAACCTTGCTTATTCCTTTGCACACATGATACTCATTCCCTCTATTCCACGCACATTCCATTCAATGTACATTTTACAGCAACGTGGCACATCAGATGTGCAGCAAGACCACGTGCACAGAGCAGAGCACCCCCAGGCCAAGCTCTCTGCACACACAGCTCCATGCAGATGCATCCAGCCTGAAACTCATAAGCCGATTCCCATGATTTCCAGCGAGACAAGTTTTCAATTCAGCAAAAAGCTGGACTGTCAGCTAAGCCATTTATGGCAGCTCTCCTCATCTGCAGCCCTTCCCCCTGTGCACAAACCCTCTTTCTGCTCTTCGCTGCAGAGTGAGAGTTTATGATCCGTTCCCACAGGGTGATTCTGGGGAGACAGTGCTTGCAGCGGGAGATATTATAATTGGCAATAATTCAGGACCCAAAAATGGGACACAGGCCATAGTTCCCCTTGGTCTTTTCTTACAGCACAGCTAAGCCAGAATTTCTGTCACGCTATCTGTGATATTAAAATCTGTGATGTTGGTCAGGCTCCAAAGAGATGGGGGGAACTTAAGAATACACTTTCCAGTCAAACCTGTGTCAGTCTTTGTGTCAATGTGTTCCTTCACTCATTTCCAGGCAAACAGATTTAAATCTGTGGAAGAATGAAGGAAAAAAGTAAAATCAAAGCAGTAAACGAGAACGCTGCATACCAAATCCTCTCCTTCCCTTTCTGAGAAATTTATGGATTGCAATAGCCTGTGTGCTGCTGCTAAACTGCAAATTCTCCAGGAGAAAGTAATCCAAGGAAGTGAAACTGCTGCAGGAACACCACTTGGGTTGGCAATGATGAGGTATCATTTGGCAAGGCTGACCAAAACACCGTGACCGTGACAGCGCTCCCTGGAGCAGGGGGTGGTAAGAGTCTGCACAGCCACCTCCTGCCACTCCCAAAGGGGCACACAGCAGCCTATGGACACAGCCAGCCCATGGAGCCTCCAACTGCAGCATCAGCACAGAGAAACATCACCTGGACAGCTGAAGCCTTGGTCAAAAGTTTCCAAAGACACCAGTCCTAGGCAAGCTGAAGCCGTTCCCCTCTTTGCTCTTAGCGAGCATGACTCTGATTTAATTGCTGGAAATAACTTGGAAGGTTGTCCTATTCTTAAGAGAGAAAAAACATTCTGAAACACGTATAATTGAATGAAAATCTATCAGAGCAAGAGGTCTACTCAGGAAAAGATGTTTCAGCGGTACAACCCCAGGAAGGCCACTGAGAGAGCAATTTGGAAGATAATTATTCAAGCAGTTTGTGTGTTTTTGTTTTTGTCTTTTTCCCTAGAGAATTATTGAGTCTAATACAAAATACTCCACCATAAGCAGAACTTCTACAAACACCCCCACAAAATATAACGTAAGCAGATCCATATGGTCCTGGCAAAGGGTGGAATGGACATCTGTCCTGAAGAATCCCTCATAGGTACGCTTTTTTGAAAGCTTAAAATGCTTCACATCTGTTTCCTTCCCAGCTGGCAGAAAACCCATGGAACTGCAGATCTCCTGATTTGTGAATCAATCTAAAAATGCATTACTTTTGACATAAGACACCCAGCTTTACATGCTCAATTGACATTTCATTTTCCCTTTGCCAAACTTGGGGCAAATGGGATCCTTTCAGGACCCCTGTTTATACAACAGCCATTTCACATTAGACAGTCATGAAAACCTCTGTTTAGCATTAGCAACAGAGGACACCTGTGTCTGGACAAGATGTTGACTCTCCCTCTGCTCTCAATTCTGTGTTGTCTGATTTTTCAAGCAAAAATTCTATCCAACACAACGCTGAAAACAAGGTTTTCCACAGAAATTCTGCCCAGGGTAGAGTCTGTAGCATCACAAGGAAAGAGAGTGCCCACCCATAGAGGGGTGCTGCTCATCCCCACCTCTGGACCAGAGGAAACAGCATGTAGAGAGGGCTACTCTGTGGACACACTCCACAGCTCTGCTCCCTCTGCTTTTGCTGTCAGATGGAAAACTTTTTGCCTGCTTTGCTAAAGCCAAAAGCTTTGGCTATAATTTTGTTTGTTTGTGGGATTTTTTGGCTTGTTTCCCTGAGCTATGAGGTGCTCAGGCCTCCCTGATGTAGCAACAACACCAGGTTTGTTCCAAGTTCCTTTTACTTAAGACATACAGTTTTGTAAGTTCCCAGTTCTATTGTCAGTGTCCCCCTAACACCAGAGACAGTCACTGAGAGAGTACAAAATGCCAGGGATTTTTATACTTACATCCCAGATAGTGTTTGAAGCTGTATCCAATTGTCTGATGCACACAGCTTATGACTTTCCTCTTCTATGATTTTCCTGTATGCAGCTATAGGTGCATAGGAGGGTGTGAATAGACTTAAAAAGGAAAAAATTATTGCCAGAGCAAGGATTGATCTCTGATAGAGCTGTGGGAGGGTGAAAAAAAGGAGGACACACACACAGATGCTAAATGGATTGACAAGAGTGTATTTAAAGAAGGCTGAGATAATGCTAAAGCAGCACTAAAAGCAGATGTCATGTCTTGCTTGCAGCCTGGGAGGGCAGTGACGTAGGCAGGGTGAAGAGCCTTGTGCTGTGTGACAGAGGATTCAGAGCAAGGTCAGCTGGCAACACAAGCAGTGCACAACAGAAACATGGCACTGCTGAAACATCCACAGAGGGGAATAGAGCAGATCAAGAGCTCTCTGGAGCACTTGTTTGGCTCACCAGACAAAAGCATGTTCTAGAATAATAACCTAAACGCACTTATCAAAAAAGCAAGCCGGGACAAGGTAAATGACTATGGTTCAGACAGCCTCCAAGAACATAGAGAAAGTTGGTTTTTTTTTACAGGGAACCAGCAAGTGTGGTGGTTATCTGAGAGCAAAAATAATGTGACCCACACAGAGCTACACAGCAGAGGCTGCTAACAAGGCATGGACCTTGCTGGCCTTGACAGAGATCACTTGCTTGGTGAGAGCTGGGAAGCATCCAGAGGTTCCCTTCTGAAAAGGATACTGGGCTGTAAAAATCACAAGGACGTACATATCCCTTTAAAGATGTAGACCGTTTGTAGATTTTGGTTCCTTAGAAGAACTTCTTGGAAGAAAGCTGTTTTCTAGAATCATTTGGTAAAAGTAAAACCCAGACAAAATCTCCATAAACTTGCTTTCTCAAAACCACCTTTCAACCACTCAGTACATCCAACAGGAGTGAAAGCTTTTACAGGCTTTAGCACACAGACAAACCCTAGTAGAAGGAAATTTGGGGTGTGTGGTGGGGAAGCAGTGTAGGAAACAGCTCTGGCAAAACCAGTTCCACCACTGTCCCTCCTCTCCCAATCCTCTTGCCTTGCCGTTCTGTTGGGAATGCTTTTTATTCCGTGCTCCTAAACCTTCTTAATTAACTGTGAAGTCATTCACATCTCTCTTTCAAGCCACAAAAAAGAAAAAGGCCTAGAGCAGCCATATCCATTCGATGCCTGCATCCATGTATGTGCACACAAAGCCACTCCATGCACGTCAAAGACATTAAAATGTGTACACTGGCCGGGGTTCTAAATGGTATAATCCTACTGTAAGCAGTTTTTCATTCTCAGCTGATTAAAGTATTAGTACATAAAACATCTGTCAGAAATAAAGATTAGGCAATGGGCTTGGACTTGTACAGGAGGAAGGCAAACATGCAGCACAAATATCACTCAAGTAAAATCCACCTGATGAAATATTAACCCTTCCATTGCCAGGAGCTGACATTTTATTAGCATGAGGCTGTGGAAAGGAGAATTTTTTGTTTGGTTGGTTTGGCCAAGCCTAAATTTCACAAGGACATTCTACTTACCTCATCCTGATTCAACTGAAATACTGCACTGAACTGAAGGAAAGATAAGGGGATGCAACACATCTTATGTGGTGAAGCACAAAGTAGAAAATACAACATATTATTCAGTACAGACTGTAATCAATATAACAATCAAAATTAATTTTTCCCTCATTTTCATAGACAAAATCAGAATCTATGCTTTCTAGGGATGATTAAAAAAGGAAGAGGCTAGAACGTGACATGCTTCATATGCAAAAACCAGTACTTGTTATTTATCCAGCGAGAATTCCAGTAAGATCAAACCTAAGAAACTCATCATTCATCACTACCCATCCACACCCCCACCCTGCTCCTCACCTGTCCTGAAACTTCCATGGGAAAAAACCCCCAGATGGATATGTGGTCATATCCATAAAACCCAGTATCACATTACATGATTCACCCCATATGGACGCAGACTGCAAGAATCCATAAGCACGGCACTCCACAGCTTTCCAGTATTTACTACGAAGCTATACAAACATTTTAATGCAGAGTTTGAATTTAATTTTTCCATCGTGTAAAATGGGATGCTGTTATAGTTTTACACCTTCAGTGGTGCTTCCACCCTGAACTTCATCTCCGCCCAACAAATACCATCACTGCAGCTTCCTGAACTGACAGCAGCAGCTGCTGTCCCAGGTGACGAGAGTGAGCACTTGGAAGCCCTGTCCTGCCTGTATCGCACACGAGGACTCAAAGACCAGCTTTCCTACTCCTCGGGAAGACTCCTGCCTTACTGAGAATCCCAAAAGAAGAAGGAACAAAAGCCTCGAGCTGGAGAGAAAGGGAGCAGAGCGTACAAAAGCACAACACTGCACAGCTGCAGGTGTGCTGGGAACAGCACAGCAAGACCTCAGGACATCTGCTTGCTGCTCATGGTAGAACATTCTCCTGGTGTCAGCATTCTCCTGACAATTTGGTGGAAAAGAAGAGCCGAGGTTTCCAGTCAAACTCAGGGTGGCAGTGATGGGTTTTGTTTGCTTTTCCTTTAAGTAAGGATAAACATGAGGTATTTGTCTCTCTTGCAGGTTTCTTCTTTCTGTACCTTACCCTCCCCTTTTGTGAAGGACAGACACTAGATGCAAGAAATGCAAATGATCCAAAGCTTTTGAAAAGACAGAAACTCTCACAAGGAATATATTCAGCATATTGTGACCTTCTGCATCTGCAGCTGGACAGAGACTATGAGGAATGGGGAAATATTGTGGCATTTAATACATTATAGCCAAAATAAGCTTGTACTTCTCTCATGACTTCCAGAAGAAATCTTCTGGCAGAACCCTGGAAGGCAGACTGCACTTCGCAGCAGGACAAAAACCTATTTGCAACACTCTGCCACTCATCAATTAGCAACAGAAGGATAATGCCAGTAAGCTGTTCATGAAAAATGGAAAAGGAAAATGTCATAGAACTTTTGAGACATAAACAAGAAAAATATTTAGGTCTGCCAACACTACTCATGATGCTGAGCTAACTTAATTTTAGGTTATCAAAAAAGCACACGCTGAGAAAGTTCTTTCAAACTCACAGACCCAGACACTGCAACTGTGATGACAGCATCCACTTTATGTGCAGAAGGAACCAGAACAGATATGGAGAAAGACAATGCAAGATTTTATTTTGATTATTTTATTTTTTTTAATCTTCAAAGTTTTCTGCCTGGAGACAGGAATGCATGATAGATAGAAATGGCTCAAACATCTTCACATGAAACACTCTTAATCATAATTCATTCACAATTATTTTTCTAAAACATCTACAGTTACATAATCCCACCCATTTCCATCCATTATCACAGATTTAATTATTTGTTAAACAGTAGTTGCCAGCAATTGAAAGCTGTAAGGCTTTTGCATATTAGTAGAGTCTTCTGAACTACACAAGAATATCACAACTCTAACTCTCACTTACATGGCAACCCCAGGTGACAGATGTTCCAAAGAGAAATGTGTTGCTTATGTGGAGTTCATAAAAATGACAAGAGAGCTCTCTGTGCCTCGTTAGCTCTACTATCCTTTCTCCTTTACTAAGATTATTTTCTAAACCTACAGCATATTCCTCATTTGTAACCAAGAACTTTGATGAGCTGATGAACTTTATCTTCCACTGCTGCTATTTGCCAAATTTGCAAGTCAGGCATACTAGAGCTCTCCAGTAAAACTCTATGTACAGAGCACAGTTTGAACAGATGGGTTGCTTGGAATCCGTATCTCCCTCCATCTGAAGGGAACTACTTTGAGGTTCTCTGGAACTGTTGTAAACAAGAGAATTTTTTTTCTATATATATATATATGTGTGTATATATATATTTATATATTTTATATATAAATGTTCTAAATGTCCTTTGGGAGTCCATTTGTTTTTATCTTTCCAAATGATGACTAAATACCTGATCTGTAGCATTTCTCCTGAGAAGACACTAGTAAGGGAATGACAGTTTTGATGCACTTTGGAATGGCAAAATCACGTAAACGCTTGCACAATTAAGACTTATGAACTCATCCAAAGTTTCTAAACATGATACTCTAAGAACTAAAATACCAGCACAATGCAGCAAGTTAAAAAAGAAAATTCTATGTAATCAAAATATAAACAAGTACATAGGAAATGGATATCTGCCAGTAAATCTATATCTTTTTTAAAGTAGGAAATGTATGCACTTCAGAAAAAAATGTAGCTATCTGACAAACTTCGTAAAAAAAGTACTTTCCAAATGCATAACAAATGCCAAGATATCCTGTAACTGGCCAGGTATAGCCACATGAGAGCTGCATGGCTTAGAGCAACCCGGGGAGGGGTGAGGTGGGAATAAAATCACAAAAACAATAGATAGCAAATCTAGGGAAAACAAAAAAAATCACATCATCATCATCATCTAAATTACTGTATGCTTATATCACAACTGCTAAAGGAGCCAGGGGAAAAAACAGAAAGTAGAGATTGCAGTTTAATGATTCTTAAGAATTACCTCTAAAAATTCAGAAGAAAAAATTATCAACTTACTAATACTAAGCACCAATTTAATAATTTAAGTTAACTGTATTTATATTTTTCATACTAGGGATGGAGCAAGTTCTGCTTGAAGGCTTAAAGTCTAACTCTGGAGCCCATCTAACTTCTGTGTTCTTGTCATGCTTCCTCTGCTGTTCTCACCAAAGTCACTGTAAAGATTCTCTCAAGTTTCCAACTCTCTAGGCAAGCAATTCTTTGAAGAGACAATTATGTCCTATAGTTTAAGTCAACTTTCAGGTCATGAAAAGTGAAACACGCCAGTATTTGGTTAGTCTGCTACTAAAGAGTCTGTGAAAATGGAACAGCTGGCACCGTTCCTCGACAGGATTTGCCTTAGAACTAGCAGCACCCAGGGCAGACCAACTTTGAACACATCCAGACTCCAAGAGGAATTAGTAGTGTTAGAAAATTGCATATGTGTTAGATCAAGAAGGCTTCGCCATACATGTGGCATTGTTACATTATTCTTCCTCTATTTTTCTCAAGAAAAAACAAAGGAAAACAGCCCTACAAAGAGCTTTTTGGTTGATTTTTTCATTCTGCTTGTCTTTGCACCTGGAAAAAGCAGCACAGTGCTTCCCAGCTGGAATAGCTCACTGCTTCCCATCAGCTCTGTTCTTCTAGAAAGCACTTTCACATAGTCAAGGTGGTCTACTTCAGCTAATTCTCAGAGCTAACCTTTTTTCCAGTATGTGTTTCATGCCACTTCCTGACAGCAATTTCAGAACTGAAATGGATCTATGGTAATGTCCACTACTAACTGCGACCAGATCTTGCTACAGACCATCAAGCCAGGCCCTTGGGATGGTTCCACACATTGAACTGAAGCTCAGACTAAAAATCTCACTGAAACTCAAAATCTGGAGTGGTCATGAATCTCAGCTACTCTTCCCTATTTGAACCCTCACCCTTGTAATGAAAGCACGCACACCAAGGGAAAATAACAGCCGCCTGAGCTAGGAGCATTAAGACACCGGTGAGTTATCCTGCTGCTCTTCCGTGACCGTGGACTCGCTGTGCTCCTCGCTCAGCTCGTTGGAGGGCTCCTCGTAGCTCGGCTCGGCGGGATCCAGGCTGCTTCCCTCGCTTTGCTCCTCGCTGTGCTCCTCACTGGCCTCCGCAGACTGCTCCAAGTTGCTCTCCAGGGAAGCCGGGGAGCTGCCAGTTACGCTTTCATTTTGGTTCGTTTCGTTAAAAGGCTGTGGGAGATGTGCAGGAGACTGCACAGCGTTCTCACTGGCAGGGATGGGCACTTTGGTGGCACCAATATCCAGCACAATGTCATTTGGCGGCAGAGTTACCTTCTCCACAAGTTTCCACTGAATAATACTCATGTCTTTCCCTCCAGTTGAAATCAAGTGACCGTCGCTATGAGTGAAGCTGACATTTGTCACATGACTACTGTGAGCACTGTATTTGTGACTAGGGGCCTATTGAAAACAAGCAGAAAAATAAATCACAGGTTGACTAGAAGAGATCCACAATACAGAAATTTAAAATTACTAATAGTTTTGCTTGGCCCTTCAAGAGAGATCTTAGTTCACAGAAGAGTAAAGAATTATATTTACATTAGATTTTTCACTGCAATTCTTCCTCTCTTCTTTGCAACCTGGAACAGATTTAGATCTTTATAGAAAAAGTAATGGACCTAACACTAAGGCTAGCAAACATGAAGCATCCAGCCTCATCTCCAGAATTTAAAGATAACTATTACCACTTCACTTTTAGGTATATTGTTTTACACTTTCTATTTTATATGTAAAATTAATGGGGGTTCTTGGATATAAAAGAAGTATTTGCCTGCCAGGTTCCAAAATAACTATGCTGGAAGCAAGGAAAGCTCCAGGCAATGTAAAGAAGCACATGGACTAGACTGATCTAGACTTACCTTTGGCTTGGAACAGGGATACTGAAAGAGATGGACCTTACAAAAATCATCAGCAACTGCTATCACTTTTCGGTTATGGGATCTGACAAGGGCATTTATGTCTGTCCCATCTGACCCTTCAGGCCAAACTCCTAGAAAAGAATACAGCAGATATTCAGTGATGGTGGTTTTGGAAACAAATAAACAGATAATTCATGAACAAAAATAAAACCTACAAAGCTGTGAGAAAAGGCAAGACGAACAAAAGATAAGACAGAAATTGCTGGAAAATAGAATGTGCATTGCATTGAATTCATTAACATTTTGCTAGTCTAATGCTGCTCCCCCCACCCTGTTCTCCCAAATCCTGAGTTTCAGCCAGGATAACATCTTGGGCGTAACATACGTTTCCTGTTCAAAACCTCAGTCTTGTCTAAACCTTATCTTTAGATTGTTTGCTGCTAAATCTGGTAACTCTTAATACTGTCATTCATGCGCAGACATTTTAAAAGCAACAGTGATGCTGAAGTACGAGACAAACCCAGGTACTGTACATTATGGTCCTACTGGTTTCTTCTCTGGTTTAATTCGTTTGACTTCTTGTATTTTAAATCTTAGTATTTGTGTAACTCAAAGAAGACAACTGATTGATGATACTCTGCAAAGAAACCCAGCCCATGCAAGTTTCATAAACGTAAGTGCTGTCAAGTGCTTAAGTACAATTCAGTATGGTTTTAAATCAAAAGAATGACACAGATATGTCTAGACAAAAGAATAACAACTTTTCCTAGATGAAAAACACTGATCAAATTTGGGATAGGGGAGACTCAAAAAACTGTTTTAATAAAACATAAAGACCTTAGAGATTCCCATAACTAAACAGACAATTCACATCTGGAAGGAAAGCTGAACAAAATGTAAGCAAGGGATTATGAGATACTAATTTATGCCAAAGGTACCATGTTTTTAAGCTCAGACCTGGGTTTCTGATTAGGTCTAGGAGTTAGGAGGAGTTTTCCCCCTCAAATTTCACCCCCACCCTTAAAAACTGTGTGTTCAATTGACCAAGAGGGATGTTGATTATCAGATACGAAAATATCATCTTCCTCTCTTACAGCCACTGACTTCAGTAAACTAAAAACCATGTGCTGTCTACTGTTTTATCCCGCACAAAAAGCCAACTCAGAATTGCCTTATCTTCTTGTTTTTAAGCAAAATGGCAAAGAGCGTTTAACTTTAAAGCTGTTTTTTCCCATTCTTCAGCGGGTGGAGTAAGAACTTTATTTTCTCTGAAGACTAACAAAGGCAAAATTGTTGTTGTTAAACTTGTTACAACGCCAATAAGCTACAGTGTAGGTAATTTACTAAATAAAGACTTGAAGTGCTAAGGAAAGTATTCAGAAACATTATAGTGTTCTCACATCAATGAAATCAAAGTGAAAAATATATACTATTTAAGAATTTTCAAGTAGTTCAACATGAATGAATTTTACCTTTCCTTATTCATTCTATATGTGAAATACTGTCATCATGTGGGAGTAATAAATGCCTGAAGTTTCAGCTACGACCTTAGGCAGCCTTTGACAAAGAACTATGCAATTTCCTCTTCTTTTTAATTTCCTCTTCTTTTTAATTTAAGATTAAAAGGACTAATATTCAAGATTGAAGCTTTTATTAAACATCTTTTATGTTCACAAAGTCCTTTAGCTGCTGCAAAGGTAAGGCAACCCTTTGTCATAAGACAGCAGGATTTGCTTTAAATGCATCAGGCAAACAAGAAAAAATCCAAGACATTAATATGATTGAGTCTTGAGTTCTTAATATAACTGCAAAAATTCTTAATAACTGCAAAAATAACAAAACTCCCAAAATAATAGGACTTTTTTATAAGGCACGAAAGCAGCACTTCAATTTTAATAAATTCTGCTAGACAGCAGTAAGCCTCTCAAAAGAATCTGTTCAGACAAAACTGTGGGAAATGTGCAGCAAACCAAGAGAGTGACTTCAAGTGTTAGGGGTGCAGAGTGATGATACTGCTGAGCCAACAGTAATAGCAACTACCAAAAGGAGTGATGCTATTCTCATCCAAACCACGCATTTCCATCCTTTTCCTTCTGCTGACAACAGCAGATGCCTGGTCCTATGGCACACTACCCATAGAGCTGAATTGTAAAACACATACCCCCAAAAGACCAAATCCCACAAACTTAACCCTCTCTCCTGAACATCAGGCAGCCCCTGGCTTGCTTGGATTCCTGAGCAGCTGACCCTTGGGTCAAAGCCAGACTAGCAAATATCTGATAGGTTGGCTTAGCTGCACTGTCTGATTTAATGGGAAAATACTTGCCTTTGTCTGAGGCAAAACCATAATTTTAAGATTCTGCAAAGGGTGTCAGACTAGCAGACAGTATAAAATTAGGGCGTGATGAATCTTGGCTAGGAGGTTTAAATATATTCTGTTCTGCCCAGAATACCATCACATTATCGGCTTTATCTACTTCATTCCCAGGTCCTCTGGCACATTGAAGATTTTGAGAGCAGCTGAGACTAACAAAAAACTTAATTCAGAGTGGTTAAAGTTTGTATTAATCCAAAAGAGAACACAGACAGGATCAGGAGACTTATCCACTTTCTAAAAGCAAAAAGTAAAATGGTTTCTCAAAACAGCAGTTATGGGAGCAGTTCATGTGCAGCCTGGCCCCAGTCACTAATAGCAGCTTCTATCTAACAGCTGTTAAAAAGACAAAGCCAGAGGTTTAGATGTGAAACCAAACTCTTTCTGCACTCCCACACCTCACTTCCTTAGGTCAGGAGTAAAGGACACTTCTGGGAAAGCCCTGGGATTCAGAAAGCTGCTCCCCTTATTCTGTCTGCTCTACCACCAAAGGTAGTGGTAAAAGTTCAGTTGTAACAGAGCCTGCTACCTCCATGTTTCTGGTAGATTTAAGTACTATGCAGAAAAATGTAAAATGTTTCAGCTCCAAGCCTATTCCAGAAGGAATATGAAGTCCTTACAAAGTTTTCTCCTTGCCCGTGGAGAAGTACATCATATTAGCATCAGAGTTTTGCTTTTCACTTTCTGTGGCATCTCCTGAATCTTCTGACACTCCATTTTAAAAAAGGCTGTTGTGCTTCCCTATTATTTCAGTCACAGTAGCAAAGCCAGTGAGGAAATGACTGCTGTGGGTCCAATTCCTTGTTAGCCTAAGCTTACATGAACAGAGCGTCAGGAGGGCACACCCATCCACCTTCTACTTCACCCAGACATGCTGAATAAAAACACCTACAAATACACAGTCTGATTCACAGTTCTCAGGCTAATGGATGCCAATATTTTCATCAAACTAGCAATAAGCAACAGTACTCAGCTCCAGAAAGAGCATGCTCCTGCTATCTACCAAGCTCCAAAGAACTCAGAAATATTTATGCAGTCTATCAACTAGTCAGCTGCCTTCTCTGATCCCTTTATTTTTCCTATTCTGTCTCAGATCTTTGGTATCCAAAAAGGAAATTATGCCTGGTTATTAAGCACCAAATACCCTTCACCTGACCAATACGCCACACAAGTGTGTCAGTTAGCCCTCACACCAACTTCAATCCCTGCCCTTTAATATGCACAAGAGGTGTCAGAAGCTACAGAAAGGACTCAAACTTCACTAATTTTCTTCTACCCTGCATGTAAACTGTTATTCAAAGTTGAACTCCTAGTAGCTGTGAAGAGAAGATTTGTAGGCCTAAATCCTCACCTCTAAAGAATTTGCTAATTTACTTGCTCTTGGTATTTCCACCAATGTGAAGAACAGAGACAGGTGCCTGATGTCAGTGGTGGAAGAGAGATGTTCAGCACCCTGCTCACACAGCTTCACTGGGAGGCTGAACCTTACTTTCAAACCCCTCACAGAGGGGGTCCTCATTTATGGCCAACAGAGATGCTTTCAGCAAAAGCAATTTGAACTGTTTTGCCATAGTCTAAAACAGTACTATTAAAAGCAGATCTGTCAGCTTTGTAAATTGTGTTTGTACATTTTAAAAATAAACTACTAGGTAAAAATCTGTTTAAAGCATTTTTACTCTTTACAAACAGAGTATATTACCCACCTTTGACTACAGGTATCAAAGTGCTGTCATGATTTTAAGTTATGAACAATAACCTACACTCACACACTCCTGTTCTTATCCCACAACAAGGTAAGCAAAGGAGAATGCACATGTGCCACATAAGCTTTTTGCTTCAGTGCCTCCAACATTGGTAGCCTAAAATGACCGTGGGAGAGTCAACCCCCAAACTTCAAGAACTAAATAGAAACCAATTGTACATTGTCTATAGAACACTTGGTGCACTTTACCACAGACAAATATTGTGGTCAGTCACTTTGGTCTGTGATCTCAGCACCATCCCTTAATAATCATTAACAGTGTACTTCTAATGACAAATTGAAGCAAACAAAACCCCAAAAACAGAGTGTTAGTAGCTTAAAAGCAAGTTAAACAGTGCTTACCAAACACCTGGAAGCCTAGCACACAAGTGTACGTTGTCCAATCGATATCCTTACAGTCAGAACGATTCCTGATTAGCTTACAGCCACTTGGAATGTCCCCTGTAAAAAAAAAGTGAATGATGAGCTATGCAATGCAAAATTATATTTACATATATGCTTTTTGAAGAGATGCTAATGCAGTAAATAAGTGCATCTTAAATCTAATCTGGAATTACATTGTAGGGGCGAAGACAGACCAGCACTTTTATCAAACTCCAGATACTTGAAGCTTTACTTGGTTTTTATGAGTCATATTTACGCCTCATTTCCTTCTTCTGATAGCATAACCTCAAAAACACTTCCCTGCAATTTAAGCACCCTGCTACTAACTCTACAAAATGCTTTAATAGAGTCTTTAATATAATAATGTCTTCTTCCTACCAGCTCCACTGATCTGCTAAAATCCAATAAATCATTCAGGAAGCTGTGCTTTTAAAACAGTGAGCAACTACTGCCAGAGAAGCCTTAGACTGCTTTTCAACTTTTAACTAGAAAAGGAAAGGTTGTCTTGCAATGCAGCAAGCCAGTAATAATGGGTCATGGTTCTTTTCTTCCCTAAACATGAAATTATAAGCACCAACACTTCCTTTTGATAGACTGCACTATCTAAATTTGAAACCTAAGTTGTTACAGGCAGAAGAAACATGTTAAAGTGACAGACATTTAAACTGCTGGCTATTCTTGCCTGTACAGGGAAAAAACTACAATCCTCTTGGATCTAGTTAAAGCCATAGGAAGACAAGAATGAAAAAAAACAATTTAAAAACAGACTGATATGCACTACTCATGTTGAACTTCTGGCATAACCACTATGTGCTATATTCATGTTTTCACATATTGAAAAAAGACAAACACAAAAACATTATTACCACTAACTCATTAAACTCATTACTGCTTTTCTTAGTTTTCACCACCACCAGCCAAGACAAAGTTTCAAACAAGAAACCCCAGAAGAGAACTGTGGCACAGGCCCATTGATTTTATTCCCCCAAAATAACTGGTATTGTTGACAGTAACTAGACAACTGTATATATTATTTTCAATCTACAGAACTTTTAGCCAACATCAAGACGTAGAGCCACTTGTTCTGTAAATTCTATGCTGTTAAACTGATTTATGACCTTGTAAAGAAGTAAGCTATATTTGGCATTGCCGCTAGGTAATACACAGCTTTGAATAACATTAAGATATCAGGTTACACAAGTTCAAATCAGTCTCTTTGTCAGTAAGCATTTTGTACAGTCCTGATCAAACACACTTTTCTAAATGCTCTGATAGCTAATACGTATTTCTGTTTCCAGTGTATTTAATTTCATACTTACAGTATAGTATTTCATAGTCTCCTGAGTTTGACATTATATACTTGTTGTCCAGGGACCAGTCAAGGTGTGTAATATAGCTGGAATGTCCCTGAAGAAGAATGCAGTAACACCAGTGTGAAACACTTGATTTTAATTTAAAGTTAAGCAGAAGTTGCACCCATAGATGGGACAGCTAACAGCAAAAAAAATCACCTCCACACCCGCTCCAGGTCTGCTGCAATTCACTCTGCTCCTTTAAAGGCTCCTTACTCCCAGTGCCATGTTGGCTAACAGCTAAACAAATGCAGGCTGGGCATCACGCCTCTCCCACCCTCCCTCGTAAATCCCAGCCCTCTTGGACTCCAGAATGATTTATTCCTAAGAAGGCATGATGCTAAAATATGGATGAACTCCAATTTATACTGGAATTAGGAACATACATATTGCTACTAATTGAAAAAAGTAAGCAACTTGCGCAGGATCAGTTTTAGATCCTAACAAAAAAGGGACAGATAGGAATTTTTTATTTCTCTATCCATTTAAAATAACTTCCATTAAATGCACACTCAGGCAAACAACCCTTGCTCACCCTAAAAGCTTAGGATACCTTGGTTAAGAACCACCATGCAGAAGTACAAGATCATGGACTGGCGTTACAAGAATACACTTCTAAGCTTGGTGAAAGTGCTTTTTGCACTGCACCATGTTAAGGCCAGCTTTGAAAGGTGTCTGCCCTGTAGGCACTGGGTCATCTATATTAAGAATCCAAACACTTTGGTCTAGTAGTTTCGTTATCACCATCAAGAGCACACTGAGGGTTAAACACCCGGCTTTGGTTTTGAGGAAAAAGATAAATGCAGCTGGACAGAGTATTTTTTCTGTGCACAAATTCCTTTTGAGGGAAGTAAGAGTAATAATAATAGTAATAATAAAGCCACGAAAGGCTCCAGAGAAGCCACAAATTGATATAAGGTAGGAATCATGGGTATCAAATTAATAAAAGTGACGTCCATGTCACTCTTCCTCTTCCACCCTTCTGTTTCCTCTCACTGCTCCTTTTCCCCCTGTAAGACCATCTATTTTCTCCCCTTCAGTCATTCTGCCAGGCAACAAACTGCCACATTCTTGACTGACAGATGTCAATCCATGTACCTCCCTCAGTGAGCATTATGAACAAGGTGTCCCTCAGCCCCGACAGGATCTCTTGGCCCAGCCTGCAGCAGCCATGCCAGGGCCATGCTGAAGCTCTGCCCTGGCTGCTGTGCCACCCACCACGCCAACTTCTTCCACAGAGAACTCTAAGGGATCCTGATTGCTTCCAGAACTACATATAGAAATACACCTGTGTCCCATCTCCCCATTCCCAGGTCCTCTGCAAGAGACTGCAAAAACATTTAGGAGAAAAGCTGGCCTTTATGATTTGTTTACTTCTGAAGTAGTCTCTGCCTCAAGCAGAGGAATTATGTATTGACATAACTGCTTTGCAGTCATGGGTGAGACATATGATACTGACATGCAAACCTGGCATTAAAAAAAAAAGTGCACAATTGGCTAGGATTTTTTTCTCCCCACCCTTATTTTCCGAGTCCTCCAATTTGCAATCAAACTCCAACATGGAAAAGAATTGGTCAGTCATTTACTAAATCCTGCCAGACATTTGGCAGCTGTTAAAATTCCTGGGGGC
>VZTE01005042.1:826206-904304 GCA_013397775.1 Eulacestoma nigropectus | reverse complement strand
GGGGGGGGAACAAAGCTATTGGCCAGGGGGCTCCAGGCTGCAAAATCCCTTCAAGCAAGCGATCACCAAATGATGAGCTGGAACACAACATTGTTATCATATTTGCAGCAGGAGGATCCTGTTGTCTATTAAAATCTTTCTTTGGTAGCTGCCCACCAATAAGGCAACATTTTACTCTCTCCTTTTCTGTACCTTTATATATAATGAATGCAATTATTCATATTACCACCAGCTAAGAAAACTATCTGACCTAATGGAAACTCTTTCCTCCATTGGCAGTGTTTATCTGTTTCAGACTTCAGTGCTGCAAAGTTCAAAATGCCCAAAGCCTCTAGAACAGCAACACTGATCATTTCAGGTTAAGTCCAGTGTACCAAACACTTCAGAGTGGCTGCCCATGTGGCTTTCACCCCACAGCCCTCTGAATAAATGCACAGCACTTACCCCTCTTTTGCTAAAATATCTCTGATGCAAGGCAAACGGAGACAGCACCAGCTACCGGGAACTGCTGACACGCTGGAAGTTCAGCCCCAGCCCATACCTTCACACTGCTGACTGCATAGCTGGAGCCCTCAAAAAACAGCTGCACTAGTCAAAATGGTTGTTTTGGCTGATCTGAAGTTCTGATCACAGCCAAAACTACTCCTCGCTGTGGAAACAGGCCCACAGGTCACACACTTGCCTCTCTAGCAGCAGCAGAATGCCTGGTTGTGACTGAGAGGGGATTTAAACCTAACAGTGGGCATACAGCCCTTATGCACCAGCTAGTGCTGGTTCAGAAGATAAAATCCCTCTGAAAGAATTCAAATAATGCATTCAAGCTGGAAGAAACAACCAGAAGTTGACTACCAGGAGGACTGAGTCATACTATCTGGAGGTCACCCGTGAGGCTACTGAATGACAGAATGCCAGAAGGATGCCATGCCAGGAGAATGCTCCAGGTCCCAAGTATGCCTGGGTGTCTCCCTGCTTAGCATCAAGCTGGTATGGACTGGCCAGGGTGCTGGCAGGGAGCACAGGCGAGGCACAGGGCAAGCAAAATGGGATCGGTAGCCTTGCAGTGAGCTCCGGGCAGCTCCACGTTGCTGTCTTCTGCACCGACTAGGAGGGGCAGGGAGCTCAGCCCCAACACAAACCATGCTGCTGATTTTGTATCCTACATGCAGTCACTCACACTGAAAGGAAAAGGATAACAGAAATCTGCTCTGAAGCCTTGACACTTCTGCCTGGGTATAACAATGCTCAATTCTCCCACACCAAGTTTACAAATCCCTTTCCTGCCAAGGCAGCGGGATAGAGGGACATCCAGATGTTGGTTTAAATTGCAATATGCTCTCTCCCAATACATAATACATAAAAACAAATGATCTCATAAATCTTCAAAGAGCTCACCGAGACCTTTAAATACATAGCAAGCTAAATATTATGTATGTTAGGATTAGCTATCTCCGAGTGATTTTATATTCTGTGGTTAAAAAAATAAGTGACGAGGTGAAATGCTGTCCTGAGGTGCAGACATCCACTGCCATCCCCACCAGGCCCACTGGGGCCCTGGTCTGAGCTCCCTGTGGGCTCTGCCCTTTCCCCACTGCCTGAGCTCAGGCAGGGATGGGACAAACCCAGTGCTGCTGCCTGCCCTGGCAGCCCTGTGCCCCCCCACAAGAGCTGCACACAGGCTGCTCTGACCCCTCTAGCAGTGTGTGTCACGTTTCAAAGCTGAACCTATTCTTACAACACAATTTGCAAATCCCATTAAGTTTCACTTTTTTGTTATGTAAATATTTCCACTAACTTTAAGAGATAGCTGAACTTAAGGCCAGAATGTTAGGTAACTAAATACTTAAGGAAGAACAGTCTGTCTTTTTAGCACTGGGACAACCTCATCCAAGTGTAACAATAATTAAACTCCACTACCTGTGCTGCACTTAGATCTATTTACCCTGGGCCATAGCCCTCAGTTTTAAATGTTGTAGTAACAATTACAACTGAAAACAGTGTGTATTTGCAACCTCCAAAAGTATATGTTCTAATGGAATGACATCACCCTAATGTTATGTTGGTCCAAGGAGTACTTTATCAATAGGAGGAAAATACCCCAAATAAATGTAGTATTTCCCTTGAACAAGTTTCAGCATATAGGTACAAGGCATTTCTCCATCTTACTGCTAATTTCCCATTTCAGAGAGAAAAAGGCAATAGTCTGATAAATTAGTCATATCTGATGCAAAAGCGATCACTGCACCCCAAGAGCTGCAGTACACATCAGAGACTGAAGTTTAAAATCAATCAAATGCTGAAAAAACTCCTATAAAACATATAACCAAAAGAGAAAGACATCCATCTGGAGAGAGTTTCACTGCTTAACATCTAAATGCGTGCGTAACATCAAAATGCATGTACATGATGTAATGATCATGTAAGTGACTATACATGCTCCAAAACTTACAGTGCATTTTCCATATCTGCTATACTTTCTTCCATTTTCTGTTACTACGTAGAGGTAAATAAAGTTGTCGTGGGATCCAACTGCAAGTAAGGTGCCATCTACAACACAGAATATTTGATATAAATAAATAGAATGTTTGTTTTGTGAATTTTAATTATTTCAGGTTTATTGGTAAGACAATAGTCTCAGTTAAACTAGTGCTTATGAATTGTACTGAAGGATTCATAACTGTTTACATTATGCTGCTTTTCAGCTTATCTGTCTACTTTGTGGGTATGTTTTCTGGACAAGTTCTTTCACTTCTGCTTTTTTTTAGAGTAAGTGTTCAATGGACAGGATATAAACCCTCAGACTGCACCGGATTTCTGAAAGCTGTTGACAGCAGGCAGACGTGAGTTTTACGCATCATAAAAATGCAGAAGAGTATTTACTCCATGGACAGCTTAACTTTGGAGGTGTGGATTGCATGTAAATCAGCACTAAATGTCTAAAGATGTGGAACATTCAAACACCATAAGCATTTTTCTATTCTACGTTGTCTCTTTTTAAAAAATGTACGTGGACAAAAGCTGCCACAAATCACAATCAAACACCTCTAGTGTCAATGAACATCACTGATTTAAAATAAAGTGCTGTGCTTGGCACATGTGGCAGCAGCAGAGGAGCATTTTGCTCACTGACATGGCACGTGAGCCAAAAGCAAACAAGAAAAAAATTTACAAAGGTGTTCTTCCATCCTGTTTTAACGGAGAGGAGTCAGCCTCTGATGATTTGTCATGTCCTGTCTGAAGAGGAGACTCAACAGTAGTTTGGACTCCGTGTAATCCCAGAGCAAACACCTGACAAACAGCTCTGACTTCCAGACAGACACCAGCTTAGTTTTATGGGTTTGCATTAATAAACTGGGAAACTAACTGAGAAGTTAAATTATCACTGAATTATTAAGCTTTTGACAGACTTTTCTGTTAACCTGCCAACTATTTAGTTGAGAACTTTTTTTTTGGGGGAGAAAGCTAACATTTATTATAACAGTGGAGTTTAACATGAAGAAAAGGCTGAGAAAGGTGATGGTGATGTTTGCAGTTACAAAATTCCAGGATTCAGCCCACACAAACAAATCCGCAAGCAAATCCTCAGTTACATATTAAGCATCTGAAACAAATTTTTTTGAAGCTGAGCCTTTTCTAATGCCTGGGAACTAGTTTAACACCACTTAACAGAGAATTACTCTGGCTGTACAAGTCTGCCTACCTACTGAGTAGCGCATCACTGAAAGCTGTTCGTTGCCATCAGTGTGTATTGAAACCAGATCCCTCGTTTCTGCATCCAAAACAAACCACCTAGAGAGAGGAGAATTCCAGTAAGTATCACTTTCACTAAAGAAAAAAAAAAAAAAAAAACAAGCAAAAGAGTCATAATCACTGCCTGCCTTCATCTTCTTATGGTAGCCCCTCAAGGGCAGCATAGAGAACATCTGTTTTTAATCGAACACTTTTCTGGTTCACAAAGCAATACAAGTTTCAGTGAACAATATATAAAAGATTCTAAATACCATTCAATTTTTATCCCTTCCCTGAACATGGTAATAATCACCAAAATGTCTACTGGATGATAAACATGCCACCAAACAAATAATATGACTGTGTCTTACCATCATTCAGCCTACAGATGAATTTCATTCTACTTCTTCCATATTTTGAAGATAAGTTTTGATACAAAACCTGATCTTTCAATTTTCATAAAGCAAAGTTAAAAAAAAAAATAGAAGTAGTAGATGGAAGTGGAAAACATTTCCATACTCATTGTAAACACAACTTATACTCTAGTTTGGTATTTTTCTCTCAATCATTTTCATTTCTATGAATAATTTTATTAAAGTAAAAAGGGAATAACCAACCATTCACTAGAATTTGAAGGTTCATAAACTAGTATTTTATTTTCTATTTCTTGCTTGGATGATTTATAATTAAGGTGATTAATTACATTTTTTATTATTTAACAATAACTTTTAACCTGCAGTTTATTATTTATGAGGCATATGTGAGATGCATACAAAAACTCACTGGCACATGGACCAAAACGGCCACTGACAGCAAGCGTGTGCAAGATCAGATGAACCTGAGCATTTTGCAATGGGTCTGATGCCCACCTAACTCCTAAATACAGTGAACATTAGCAACACAGAGACAGTGACAATTTAATAAAAATACGTGATCACAATATATGATCACATGCATCACACATGATAATAAAAATATATGATCACAAAAACAGAAGGTGTCAACATGGCTGAATACATCGAAGCTGTACTCAGAACTTAATTTCTTTGCTCCAAACCTCTGGTCTCACAGCCATGTACATATCCCACAGGCAGGTTTCTATCCCTAAAGGCAAACAGCAAGTTCACACACTGTGGAAACGAGCAAGGGAATTCCATTCTCTGTCTCATGGTGAACTCAGTGGAACATTGCTAAACCTAGGACCATTTATTCCATACCAAAGCTGTAAAATGAACTCCAGGAACAACATCACGCACTGCTTTCTATGGGTGGGCATGAGATTCCAGCTCGTGCTCCTCCGACAGCTAGGCATCTGGAAAGCAGCCTGGTCCCAATGGCTTAAAACCAGCTTGTGGTTAGAGGACCACATGAAAGAAATTAAACAGAATACACACAAAAAACCCCACATGCCACGGACTGCTGAATAGTCTGTGTGCAAGACAGAACCAGTGGAAAACAGGTAACGTGTAGCTCTATTGCCTGCTTTACTTCCTTGTGGCTCTGGCTTACATTAACCTTGCCGTTCAGCCTCCAGTTTTCTTAACAATGTTAGCACTTTTGTCAGAATCTTGTTAGTCTCTTTTCCACAGTGCCTTTGAATACTCATGCTTAGTACTCAAGATATTCTATACGATTAGTCACAGAAAGCTCTTCTTCCCTGCAAATAGTGCCACTGGAAGCATGGTAAAAGGATCCGAAAAGTGCCTTGAAAAAACCTTTTTTAGTTTTCCAGCTGTACCTTTTCAGCAAGCAGCAGGATGCACAAAAAGAACAAGTACTCTCAAACAACTGATGATCAGGTCCACAGCAGATATTTAAAGAAGTGGTAACAAAACCTTCAGGAGACCCTTTGCAGACTGCCCAAAAGGGGAAATGATACTGAAATATTTATCACAGGAAGTTCTACGTGAAAAACCCACCAAAAGCGTGATGCTTGGCCTGATAAAAAACACACTACTGTGAAACAACAGACAAGATGGGAAAAAAGGTAGAAAATTCCGTTTTCTTTTGATGTCACAATTTTAACCATCAATTCCAATTTTCTTAGTGCTCCATTCCTTGCCTGTCTTACTGAACTCTGTACTGAAAGCTGAGCAGCTCTAGGATGGTAACAGACACATGCAAGGTTTGGGTTTACTGAGTTCTAAACAGATTAGATGCATTTAATATTTGCTTTAAGACTTTTAGGCTATGAATAAAATTATTAAAAGATTTGTTATGGGTTTGAGATTATTTTTTCCTATGTTATTCGAGACATATCATGCAGCCCTCATTCCTTGGGAAATAACTCCCTTGGACCAGATTTTCTGGCACAGAAAGCACTGCACGATGATGCTGGGTAGGCAGTAATTTTAAAACTGTTTTGTTTATCTTGACTCAACTCCATTTATTTCTTATCCACTTACACACCTACCAGGTCTCATTTCAGTTCAGTTTCATTTGTATATCTCAAACTTATCATTGAATCATACAATTTCAGAACACACTAAAATATAACGGCGAAAATATAACTGCTTAAAAACCCTTTTTACTGAGGGTAGAAAGCCCCCAAAAACCCCCAAGGCCATCATCATAAACTTCTTGAACACAGTATAGACTGGTTGCCTCGAGTAAATTAAAAATAAGAATTTAAACTGAATGTGCCAAACTCAAAACATAACACTAAATGCTCCAGGAGACAGAAAAAAAAAGTCAGCCAAAAGCAAGTAATAGACTGAATGCTCTGGCCATGCAATGTGGCCTTGACTTTGCTTTAATATAAGTTCAAAAAGGTCTAAAAACTCTGAAGAAATACAGCCTGACCTTCTTTTCCCTGTTTCAAGTACTCTTAGGCCTGTATCTTCTGCTCTGTTTAAGGAAGATAGAAACACTTGTTCAATTTAATGTTTATAATTGTCAGATGGAAAGGTTCAATGTGGTAATCAAACATACAAGAGCTCAGCAAGGTTTTTGCTAAGAAGGTAAACTTGATTTTGTAGCCTGATATTACACCTAATGTATTTAGTGCAGACTGCATCTTCATCTTGGAGAAGAAAACTCCCCAGAAATATTTAACATTTCATTTTTCCAGGAAATTTTAAGGGTGTTGCACATGCTCAGCAGTTTCTAAAAAACAAACTTCAAATGGTTTTTAGGCACAAGATTAGGTACAAAAATAATTTCTAGTTGTCGAATTAAACACACAAAAAAATTTGCCAATTTTCTTACTTGCACTTGGCATTATTTTATCATCAAGTTATCGACCATGAGGTATAACTTAAAAACAGAACAAAAATGCTAGTAGGTTCAATATGTGCTCCTCTCACCTTTCTATTGCTATGAACATCCTGGGGTTTTTTTAATTGGTACATTGGTACTCCCTTCCTGGGAGATGATACCAAGCCAGAGTTTGACTAAGAAATAAAATAACTTTTTTTCTCCACTGTAAGAAGCCCAAGGTAAAAAGATTCAGTTTGTGCTTTGACAGCTTCCAAAGGCATGATGACTCCAGGAAGAATAGGAACGGTTCAGTATCAGTTCAGTGCAGCAATGTGCCCTGCTGAACTCTGTCTTACACAAAAATCAAAATACCAATCTGTTAACTTGCCTCTCCACCTCAGTTTAAAAGGTTGCAAGTGTGTTTGATTTGAGAAAGACCAAGATCTGTACTGTACCTGTCTTACAAAGAAATGTAACATGCACATAACATTAAAATACAGGACACTTGGAAAAGATAATAAAGAGTGCTCATGGAAACCCCTGCAAAAACAAAGGGTTTAAAAAAAATCAATCAGGATCTGGGCTTTCATGTAAAGAGCTGCTAAAAAACCAAACCAGCCTAACAATAATCAAATAATTCTTCTGTCTTTGTCTAACACATACAAGACGCTCTGCCCCCTTCAGCCACGCTTTTTAGGCTCCACAACCTCCAAGCGAAAAGAATGAAAAGCAAATGAAATCCAATTATAAGGTGCACTGTGTTAAACTGTCTCCTTTACACTTTCCATGATCACAGCTCAGCTGGAAGGCGCTTACCTGCCCGAGTGCGTTCCTATGGCAACCACTGCTCCGCTGGGATGGAAATCCGCACAGTGCCCCGGTTCCTGAACGGAGAGGCACACACGTGTTATTCCCCCTCCAAGGCCTGAGGGCCAAACACCGCTCCTCACACCAAAGCTATCCTAAAGTCTGAGCTGAGCTGACACAGGAAAACCTAGCAGCATGCTAATCCTCAGACAGCCCTTCTCTCAGTGTATCAATGACATGCACTGCAAGACCACCTCGTGAGTAAAAGGCCTAAATTTCTGTGTAAAAAATAATTTTGCTTGGATATTAGCAGAGAAGTAGACAAACTATGAAATGAATGACAGTAAGGAAAGGACATCTAAAGCCAAATCTATGATACTCTCTTCAGACTGTTTGAATAACGGGAAAAAAAACCATCTGTAACAAGAATAAAGGACTAAGATGTATTCAAGTTGGCTTGTCAGAATGACATCAAGCAATGGTAACCAGATACATATTACACAATGTCTGATGAGCCTTGTTAAGTTTATCAAAGCTTCCAGATAGCTGTTTTTAAAAGCATAACTGTAGGATTGTTGTTTGTAATTGGGCATGACAAGAGTGTTTCAGAAATTGAATGCTTTTTCCTATTTTCTAGCTTTATATTTAAATTAAAGGGTTGACATACATCTAGCAGCCTGGTCCATTCCAGTGTGTGGTCCACAGAGTTCCACATACAAACTTGCCTATCTTGGGCACATGTTAAAAATAAGTCTTTGAAAGGATGAGATGCCAGTCCCCAGAGTTCTTCTGTATGTCCCTAGAAAGAAACCACATGTGATTTAATAATGAATAAAATGAAGAGTCTCAACACACCAGCATAGAAAACCTTTACATTTTTGGGTTATAGTTTAAAAAAACAAGTTATGCTCACCTGTACCTCTACTACGAAACCATCGTTAAATGTTCCCCTCAAAACAAAGTTTCGCGAAGTACCCACTAAAAATTGATCAGCTTTTCCTTCTGCTACTGCTCTGATTGTTCCATACTGGTCAGGAACCTGGGAAAAGAAACATCTGTCAAACCACATCAGGCATCTTGATAGGTGCCTAATTTTGGAGGCCACAAAGAGTGCACAGCAACAGTACCAGAACTGGAGTTCTCCCAGTAAAAAGGAACAATCCAATCACGTATAACATCGATCAGGGCTTGACCTGAAACCTCCCTCATCTCTTTGTTCAGTATAGGCATACAAGAAAATCTTATTCCAAGACAACCACAGTCATGTCATTTTAATAACCTCAGTAGAAAAAATTACAAAATAAATTACACTGCTTTTAAGTGTCAAATTCACTAAACAAATGCACTCCACAGCCTTTCAAGGAAAGGAATAATACACAGTTACTATTTACTTTCCAAAACACATTTTGAAAAACAAGAAGAATCTTGTAGCACACAGTAAATGCTTCCTGATTTTCTTAATGTTTCCTGATCAGCCTTAAGTAAATGTTCATATGCCTCATGTCAACCAGGACTCTGAATTTTAATGAATTTGTTTATTTCAGGCTTGAATTCCAATACACTGCTTTATTGTACAGCGTGCAATTGTTTGTTTTTTAGATGATTTATCTGAGAAAATACACTAATATTAGCCACATAATATAGAAAAATGAATCTCTCAGGGTTCTGGTAACATAAAAATTAGCTTTAACACAACATTATTAACAAAAGGGAAGCAGAGACACTGATATGAACAGAGTGTGTTACTTAAGCCTAAGAATTGTATATGATAGTTAATGCTTACTTTCTCAGCCATGTTTACTAAATGTCAGCATTGGATTCAAGTCAGTAACAAATTCTAGATTGAACTTACGTAAGTGTTAAGAAAAAAATGCTGCTATAAATGGACAATAGGTAAGTGGAGTAAACCAGTGTTTAAAGAACTCTTTAAGGAGAACACATTATTTCAAGACAAGGGAAAAAGAAGAAGTTTTTTTTTAATCTAAAATACACAACTTTTTCCAGTTCATCCCCACTGACCTAGCACTGCCATATAGTCAAATCACACAGAACAGACATATTCACTGAACACCCGGTTTAGGATAAATTCAAAAGAAGTTCCTCATCATAGCTTATTAATCATTGATTATTACAGAATTCCAATATGTATCCTACCACTCGTTTACCTTATGTCAAACATTCTACTAAAACCCTCAAATGCTGGTGACATTGTCTTTCTCCAGAGAGGAGAACTTAAAAAAACACAGGCAATACTAAAGAATATTCTCAAACATCCCCTCAAATAGGATGAATTAAAAAAAAAAAAAAAAAACAACAACTAAGGAAGAGTTTTGAAGAAAGAAAACCCTTAAAATTTCTGTTCATTTTAAACACAGGACAACTGAAGCCTCATATAGGCTCATTTTTAGGCTAAAATTTAAACACTTTTATTATAAAACATTGTAATCCACTTAAAAAACAGAAACCAGAAGGTATTCTTTCATCTTTACTAAGGGTGGGGAAGGCTCTGTCTTGCTAGACAGTACCTTGTTCAAGGCAATTTCCTTGTCATTCTTGCTTTCTTACCTCAATTTCCCTTTCAGGATTCAAATCATGATCCCAGAGGATAATCTTTCGGTCTTTCCCACCTCCAGTTAGCAGCATTCCATTCCTCATTTGACAGAGTGTGAACACACTGCCATCATGAGCTTTGATTTGTCTGCTTATCTGATATACTCCTATATGCAAAAAAAGAAAATAAGAAAGAACACTACTCATTTTTTTCACCTAGGGTTTATGAGAAGCTTTGCCTTTAGGCAGAAGAATAAACTAAGTGTATAATAAATAATTACATTTGGGCTGTCAGGCTCGTAGTATTGCAAACACAAGGTGGTAGTGTTTTCTTACAGGATAAAAAGATAAACCGAAGGGCCCACCTTTCTGAAGAAAAACTTTTTTGAGATTGATTGTCCTACAAAATGTGAAGGCAAAACCAACAATTGGTAAAATGCTTTCATTTCTCTGCTTTCTAATAAGAACACAGTTTTTCCAGATGCAAGAGAAACTGTCTTTTAGAGTCAAAAAATATTTAGCAAGTCATTATTAGAAAAGAAGCAATGCTACTTTACGAAAAGAAACTAAAAGACTTGTTGTCTACAGTCTTTTGGGAATAAAAAGCCAATTATTTATAGCAAAGTTTCCAGGATGCATGAAACTAATATCTAATGCTGGATGTTGCCACACATAAAAATAGCACAACCAGCATTTGGCATCTAGCAAGACAGCAGTCTATTCAAAGGAAAATACTTGGAAGAACGAAGGAGATGAGGAAATTAAACAACAAGGGCAGCAAAAGAAGCCTTTTGCATCCTAATCAGGTCTTCACATCAAAAGAACTGCTGTTGGAAAGTAATTGAAAAATCCCCAAACAAAACAAGATTCTGGTGCTGCATATTTTCAAACAGCAATCACAGAAAAAGCCTAAAACACCACCCAGCTAAATATGAGCTTAATTTTGCTGACTCTGCCTATGGCTCAAGTCAGTTCAAATCAGCGTGCTCTCGCACTGTGAAAGAGAGTATGAGATCAAATCCTGTGACCAATCTAATGTGAGAAATCAACTAAAAATCCCACATTTAGTTAAGCCAACATAAATAAATATTCTACCTGATAATGCTTAGGATTTTACTGGAAAAAGGTTATTTTTGCAGAAGAAATTAAAAATTAAACATCAGATAATTTGTTGAATTACTTTTCCATTGCAGTTAGCTTGAAAGATGAGAAAAAGATTTACCTACAAAATCAGACTTACTGTTAAAAATGTACTTTTTACATGAATGTTTTCCTGGCATACCAATTTAAACCAGAGTGTTTGAAATAGCTGCCAAGTAAAATGAATTATCATTGAATTTATGAGTTACCTTAGGGCTCAACTGTGCCAGGTCTGCATATGTTGGATAACAAATAATTTTCCTTTCTTTTTGAAAAAAGCTTTGCTCTAAAGAGTTAGTTTAATTTCAAATTTCTTTTTTTTTTTAAAGTATATCAAGACTTGAGTGTCTGCTAAACCAGAAACTGTTATTCATGTAACTGATACAACCAAGCATTGTAATTGTATTTCACATACAAGTCCTATTAATGTCACCTCCACCACCTAATGGTATTCCTCTGAGACTAAGCGTGGTGCAGTGAAAGCCTTAAGAGGCAAAGGCAGCTTGCAGAATCCCCAAACTGATCCTACAGCCTTTTTCAAATCACCAGATCAAAGGAAAGCTGATTAACCACATTTTTTAAAAATGCAAAATATTTAGACAAAGTCGTTTTCATTTATTTCATGCACAGTTCCATTAATTATTAAGAAACTCCAGACTGCTCTTAAGTCAGCAAATTCATAGAACTTGCAGGACTTAAGTACCACCTGTTATTGATAGGAAGTGCATGCTCTGAGTCAGGCCTGTTTCTCTATTCCTGCCCTAATGCCATCCTTTACGTTTGTCTTCTACAGACTATGTAAAATCTGTGATTAACTCCGAACATATCCTACCTTTAGCTCCTTTTCCTGGAGTAGCTTCTACAGTAGTTTTGCCCCATATAAGTATTATCCCACCTGAGTCTCCAGTGAGCACATCACCATTTCCCAAGAAAGCCAAACACTGAACAAATTTGGGTTTCTCATATTTCTGAAACAAAATAAGCCAGAGAAAGGAATAATTGCTTGTACTTGTTACATAATTAGAATAATTCATCCACACTCTTACACCCTGCATAGACATAAGCAGAATTTAGCCTTTTTTTTTGGTATGTTTACCTCTCTGATCAGACAGTACATGGTAACAACGAAGCAAATGTATAGAAAACATGATTTCCATTGATTTAAAACTGTCCTGGTATCAAGACATTATTACCCCAAATATCCCTTGCTTCCTTGATAATGAATTGCCGCTCCAGGTCCAGAAAAATATATGAGATTTGCCACATGTTATTATGGTATTTGCATCAGTGGGATGGAATTCTACAGCAAGAACAACTTCATTTGTAGTCTGAAATAACAACAGAAATAATATTTATTCAGAGAGGACATTAACTACTAGAAATACATGTAAACCCCCAAGTTTTAGAACAGAGATAGGAGAAACCAGACAGCTCATCGTATGCTTGGAAGTATTCCTAAGTGTTCTGTGCCAAGTCAGCTGTCTGAATGACTGCACATATAATCTCATATATATTGATTTTTCACATTCATAAGAGATCTTTATTAAACTTCAGTATACAAGTTAGGGTTTTACATTCCCTTTTAAATCACAAAAGCTTCTGCTCTCTCAAATAGCTAAGACTTCTGCCAAGGAAAATGAATAATGTACAAAAGACACTTTTTTGGATTGAAAACCCTGCTTAGTTTTTACAAAGACTGGTTTGCTATTCTGGATAAAAAAGCTGTGACAGAGGCAAGTAAGACAATGATAATATTGTAGGATTCTATCAATCATTCTCTGTCTGAAATTCTGTAAAAATTCTTTTGGGTTCTTTGTTTTCCTTTCCTCCTCATGAAGAAGAAAAAAAAGAGAAGTCTGCATAACTCAAAACTTTGAAACACAGGGTCCCACCTTTGTATTTTTACTGGCTGCATATACTGTTACTGAATTACCAACATCTTAAAGTATTTCATCCTTTACCAACAGATTTAACAAACATAACAAACTGACTGGTCATTTACTTAACTTCTAATGCATATCGAACCAAACTGTCTTTGGAGACAAATCTCCTGCAGGCAATAACTACAAAACAGAAAGTAAATGCATTTATTTCTACAGGATTTCAAAACAGGCTGCCCAGAGAGGTTGTGGAGTTTCCTTCTCTGGAGATACTGAAAACCCACCTGGGCACGATCCTGTGCAACCTGTTCTAGGTGAACCTGCTTTGGCTCAGGGGCTGGATAGATGATCTCCACAAGTGCCTTCCAACCCCAGCCCTGTGATCTACACCCATGCGTTAAAGGACTATACAGAAGAGTGCTGTTAAGTCACATCTTCTGGAGAAACTTTTCCTACTTCATCACTTTTTGCTTACTTTAGGAAAACAATCATCTTAAGTTTCCTTCTTTTTTTTTTTTCATGGCCATACTTATTGATTTATGTTTCTCACACTCTTCACATGAGCAAATCTGCTATGTCAAAAAAAAATAATTTGGAACTTAAGGACTGAAAACATTAATGGAGCTTGGCTGAGAAAAAGCTTCTGTTTTGCACCCCAGCTCAAGGCATGCAACTCTGCTCACACCATCTTCCATGGAAGGTGCTTAAGATACTGTAAGAGCAAGTGCTAGACGTGAGTAAGTACTGAAGGGGGAGCTGTCCCTGCCAAATAGTTTTTTAGCCAATTCTGAAACACGAAGGAACTCCCCTGAGAGCAAAAACAGTCAAAACATAATGTCAGTGAACGGGAAATACGAGGCATATGCCAAATATTTCCCATTAAATATCAAAAAGGAAATTAAAATACTGTCATAAAATTAAATTACAACTTATAGAATACAGTTAGTATTGGTCAACATAATCTAAAGAAAACGGCTCAAACCAACCTGATTTTGTTATCTGAAATGGCAAGTTTGTAATGATATAGACATATATGCTTGTAGAGCATGATGTATAAAAATATACAAATACTCAGATCCACATGTATGTAATATTTGCTTGCTTGATATTGGATAACACGAAGGATTGGGTGTTCCCAGTGAAATCAGCTTTAGATGAGCACTGAGTGCAACACCTCTGAACACATCTCATTGGTCTGAAGTTTGGAAAGGTTCAAAAAGAAACAGAAAAGCAGACAAGACTGCAATCCACAAAAGTACTTAGGACTTCAAATGAGAAGACATATACTGAGAATCAATAATCAGAATTTGATTCAGACAAATTTGAAATAAGGAATGTCTAAAAGTATTTTATTTTTTTGAACGCCTACTGACTGAATCATCAGTTTAGCATCTTAAAGTTCTCAGGATTTATTTTTTTAAATTAAGATAACATTAGACAATTGCTTTATTTGCATTGGATCTTAAGGATGAGTAAAATGTAATTTCAAACCCTCCAAATGTAATTACAAACCCTTCAATATTCAAAATCCTTCCAGTAAAGAAGTTAAGAATACGTTTCTGTGGAACCCTTAAACAAGCCAGCAGTATTACACAGTCGCAGTTTCCAAGTAAAATCAGAAGTGCGTTTCACAAACCTGTATTTATGGGAATAAAAACCACTTGCATTTCAGAATATTCATGTGCAAAAATTACCTTTATCTCTGCTATTTTTGATTTCCTTTGCCAATCCCACACAGTAAGCATATGCTCGTTAGAATCATCAATTACACACAAATGAGTACCAGAATCCTAAAGGAAAAAGAAAAAAAAAAGTACTGACAAAGTACTATCATACTCATTTTAGAAACAGGGCAGGGCAGAGGTATTTAAAAAAAATCCCCAAAGGTACAAATATAAATTAACCAAGTCCTTTTAAAGTAATTACAACCCCAATGCATATGGAATTTTCCTTTTTTTCTTTCTTAAAGACCGACATAGAATTTTGTATAATCTCATAAAAAATGATCATGCTTCAAATAACATTCTAGGAAAGCTCTGAAAGTATCTTACCAAGTCTTTACTCTGGTTTTATTTGTTTTTACTGCTGGGTTGTTTGTTTTTCACTTTTTTTTTTTTTTTGCATTCTTGTTTGCAATTTCATGCTAGCAGCAAAATATTTCTTTTTCTATTCTATAAATATTTTGTTTTTCCTCAGGTCTCAGAAGACACACACACAGCTCCACCTGTGTTTTTTTTTTCTAAATGCCACCATCACATATGCACAACTACATTATCAAACTCTGTAAACATGTCTCATTTTTTCCTTATGGGTGGAAAAGCACCAGCAGTATCATCATGCAGTTGGTAAAACTACAGCAAAGGTAACACTTTCTGAATAAAACAATGCTTACAGAGGAGGCAGAGCAGCACCTACAGTATTAAATAACTGAAAGCACTTATTTTGAATAACTTTACAACAAAATGGTAAATACATGGCTACAAGTAATTAAAGGAACAGAGAAAAAAAATCTTAAAACAAAAACATACTTATTCCAGCAACACATACTTGCACAAACCAGTTCTTTCAAGGACATTTGTAGAAAGATTTGGAGAAGCCTTTAATTATCTTAAAGTTGATTCTTGCATTTCATTCTCTAATAAATTATGAAAATAGAGGTGGCTAAAGTTGTTATTCCCAAGCACTACTCTGAGCAGTAATATGCAAATATACATGTGAATTATTAGGTGGGAAGAAACCCTGAAGACAGCATTGGCGATATACGCGGCTCTTGTCGGGGTTAGTGAATTCTGTGGTAAAATCACTGTTCTAGATACTGCACACAAACTGTTTCAGTCTAGTGAGCAATCTTGTGAGACTATAATAAGGTATCAAATTCAGTTTCAGCTGCAAAATAGAACCAAAAAACCCTAAAAACTAGTCCTCAAAAATTCCCTGGGTCTTTTGTTGTTGTTTTTAAATTGAATGTGTTCTTATTCACATTGAAAAAGATCTGTATCCAAGTATGTAAGTTTCATTGGTTTGTTAGAGTGACAAGAATACCACTGTTCCTTTCACATTATTTACTGAAACACAAAACGTACTACATCTAACATAGCAACATTTCAACGCCATGAAATTTCTTTCAATGCTAAGTGAAACTGCAGCAAGAGAGTGCAAGAATTTCTTTTCAACAGGTCATCCAGAGACATTGTTGAGTTTCCGTTCTTGGAGATTCCCAGAAGCCAGCTGGACCACAGCCTGACCAGCCAGCTCTGACAGAACCTGCTGTAAGCAGGACAGTGGATGAGGTGACCTCCAGACATCCCTTCCCACCTCAGCTGTACTGTAAATCTCTTCCTCTATTAGCAAAATACTGCAGACATTGTTTTTCTGCGTTTTTTATTTTTTACACGTATTAATTCTTCTTGACGGAATGCAAGAATCCAGCCTGGGTTTTCAGGAGGTCTGATATGTCTCAGTCTTTTGGCAAAAAATACAATGGCAGCTTAAAGATTAAAATACGCTCATATTTTTAAAAAAAAAAACCAGTTCATCTCCAAATTTGAAATGAGAACTTCCTGAATGCCAAGAAGTGCATCTCCATCTGCTACCAATTTTTCTGATAAATTCTATGGGCCCAGTAACAAAGACCTCTACTTTTTTTTCTATGTAGAAGTAGAGGCAAAAAGTGAACAAGCTATTCCTCAGGAAAAAAACAGTACAAGATAATGTGAGTGTTTTTGTTTTTTTTTTTTTAAATTTCCTGTTGGTGGATAAAAACCTACTCCAGCTGTGAAAGCAAAAATGTTAACCCTCCTATGAGAACTCACTAAATTTTGTCTTCACAAACCTCACTAACAAATTTGTTTTTAACATCAAAATAAAAAGAACCAAGCTCTACACAAACAAAACCAAACCACCAAACCCAGTGTGGAATTCAATTTCTAGTTAAGATTTTTCTTGCCTGCTATTTATTTACTGTGCTAGTTTGTTACCGCAATTTTACATGTGCCATTTCCTGTTTTTCCAGCTAGTTTGCTGTCAGCCGGTTTTATAAAGCATACAGAAACTTTACTGACCCACTTTTAATACCAAAAGAGATCAGCTAGACAGCCACATACAAAACCTCCAGGGATTTCCTTCCCATTTCCATAGGACTGGCCATGTTATTTAACACACCGAGGAACTGCATCCATCTTACCGCTTTGGAAAAATCCAAGCAGCCCACTCCGCGCTCAAAGGTGCCGAGGCCGATAACCTGCAGCGTCGCCAGGCTCACCGAGTCCCACACTCTAACATGGGGCTGCAGGGGCTGCGTGGAAAAGCAACGGGACAAACAGGTCACCAGCAGGGAAAGCACCGCGGGCCGGCGCCGCGCTTTGTTAAGCAGATGCTGCCTGAATTTCAAACTGCAGAGTAAAATGCAGGATGACCTGTGCTGGTGATGCTGCTGGGTACTATCCTCAAAGTCAAAATGGGAGAGTCAAGGCAATGTTGTTCCTAATGTCTGGGCTACCAACATGGCAGCGGTGCCATCGAGGCAGGAAAGTGGCATTTGGTAGTTGTGAAAATACTTCGACCAATTCAAGTAATTGACAAATGATGGAAGAGTCATCTTGCATTTCAGACCCCAGGCTAGCGATATTATGCAACAGGTGAAAATATTGATCAAACCTGGGCTCATTATATATAAATTAGGAAAAAAAGAAAAGAAAAAAACCCTGGTGCAGTGAGCCTCTTAACCATCACCAACCACTCAATGATAATGTCCATGGTTATATTTCATACAACTACTATTCCAAACTAGCTTAGAAACAATCACAAATAAAGTGGGCTTGGCTTAAGGACAGCATTCATCATTGAATATATATTCACCATTGACAATAAATCTTTGCACTGCTGGAAAAACAAACCAACCAGCTCTAACAAGAGTCAGAAAATGCTCGGTGGAAATCACATACACAAACCCCCCCACATAAATTTCTTACAAAATATAAAAAATTAAGTTGACCATCTGAAAAATAGTTATATTTAACATGTTTCTACACTTTATAGCATCTGTCTTTTTTCCCCCCTCTGTTTATAACTTCATGAAAATAATCCAATTATTCAAACTCTGACAGAACTATGCCAAGAGCCAGAGAAGAGCATTTAAATACACTTGCTCTCAAATGAGGAAGTTTATAGGAAAGCTTGGAACACCTTCCATGGATTCTAAAAGTTGGTTTCCTTTTCCTCTTAAGACTATACTGAACCACAGAACTGGGGATTTGCTCTCCCTTGGGAGAAGACATTGGAAGTAATACGACAGAAATGACGTGGCCGTACAAATCAATCACAAGCTTCATATTTGCTTGCAGATAAAGGACTCTATGAGCTGCTGCTCTTTTTAATGTAGGGCTGAGTGTTTCATTGTACTGTCTTTTGCTAGAGATACAGGCTGGTACCTGAGAAACTCAAAATGTATCAGTAAATGCAGTGCCTAATATAAACTGCAGAGAGAAGGTGATGATTAAAAAACCCCAAAACACTTTTTCCTGATTTTCAAAACAAGATACTACTGCTCAACAGCTCTATTACTTACCCTTCCATCTTTATCCACTCCAGCTAACTGTCCTGTTGCAATTCTAATTTTGTCTGGATGAACTGCAAGACTAAGACAGACAGAAATATGACTTGCTTTTGCTGTCATAGGTCTTCAAAACTGAGAGGTGTTTTGTAAAACTTTTATTTGTTTCTCAACAAAAGCCCATGGAGACACTTAGGATCCTAAATCCCACTTCTAAGGAGACAGCTTGAATGTTTCTCATCAGGTATTTCATTCCACACTGTATTGACTGTCTGCTGACACACAACCAGGAGTGCAAAAGAGCCACCTCCACATGTGCTCTGACACATCTTAAGGTTTGCATTACACTGGGGGTCCACTGTAACAAAATCTACATTGTCTCGTAATGAGTCTCCTACACACAGTCATGTGCCATATTTATAAACACTACAGTGTATTTTATGCCTAAACTCAGAGATGTCATGAACCTGGAGAAAAAAAAAGGCAGAAAAGATGGCTGAGGGCTTGCCTGTGCACCCAGGAGTCAGGGATTACTGCCACTTGAAATGAATTAGTGATGCAATTGTACTAATGAAGTGTGGTGCACTACTAGTGGAAGTAAAAATCTGCCCTTGCTTATCACATTTTGCTTTGAAGCTGATGCGAAAAAACAGACTTCAGAGAATACATCGTCTCAGTCCTTGGGATTTTTTGATCTATAGTCTTACTTGCTTTCTCTGTGAAATTACAAAGGTGAAGAAAGCCATTGAAAGAATAAAAGGGGCCAGGGCAAACCTGAAGAGGTCATAATGACAGATACCAAAAAAATTTACAATTCAGTTCAATTCTCTGAATGAAAGTGAAGAACACTAAACTGGCAGCATTCCTCCCACAGGAAGCAATTACACAGACAGGAGAAAAGAGCTTTAGATGACAAATTTTCTCCAGTCAGGTACAGCACATTAGAGAGTTTATGCTCACCATCAGATTTTGTCCACTACTCTTCAGATTAACATAGCAAGTTCTGTAATTGCCTTTGCACCCACAATGACACTGGCTTCAATTTTCCTGCTTCTCTAGTTTTTGGGTTTTTTTGCAGACATCTTTCTGATTTCCCCGTCTCTCTTTACACTTGGATGTGGCATATTTTAAAAAATGAGAAAATGATTGCTCAGTTTTCCACACAGTTTTCTAGTTCTCCTTCAAGATTGCACTTTTGCCACATCGCCTGTAAACAACTAATTTAGAGTTAGGCTAACAACAATTTTTTATTTCTGGGGCAACTATTCGGAATAATTTATGCAAAGATCCTTTCTTCAACCTGCCTCTCTTAGATTGTATACATATCCCCTCGTTTTACATTTAAACCAGACATCCTAAGCTAGCATGGACTGCTCTAACATCATTTGTTTGTGCTGTGTTTACTACAGTGAAATCTACTGGGACTGATTAAACAGGAAATAACTACAACTATGATGACATTAATTAGTTTGTACATATAGTAGGAGAGGAAAAGAAATATTTCTACATTATTACCCACACACTTACATGCAAATGTTGCATACTAACCATTTAACACAGTCTGTGTGACCCAAGTAGTGCCGCTGGGTTCTCTCCTCATAGTTAAATAGTACCACCACTGAGGCTATGAAATACACAATTTCTCCGGTAGGAAGGAGGTAAACATTGGCTCGACAGTCTCTTCCACGATACCCATATCTGTATTTTTTTTTAGTCAAGGTTTCATAATCACTGAATACCAGAAAAAAAAAAAACAACCAACTTTTTTTTTTTTTCCTTAAAGGATTCCTGGGGAGCTCTCATGTCAGCAAATGCTCTTTAAGTTTTTCCCTCTGGAACTACAGCACAATTTCAGCAACACAGTTTAAAAAGAAAACAAAACAAATCCCATACAACTGGACTTTAGGAAACCAAATCCCTCAAAAAATGATGATCACTGATGTTAAAAATAAGATATGGTAGAAGTAAAGCAAATGCAGAATTGCAGTTTTGTAAAAATTTCCATGTGAAATTTCATTAGGTAACAGCAGGACTCGCTACTCTAATTTAACATTTCTTACAGCAACAGAGCTGTGTATCAGCAGACTGGGCAGCAGAGTATTGCTTTCATTTGGCCTTTTAAAATAATTCCTAATGCCCTACAGAAAGAGGCAAGCTTCTGCACAGCAGCTGCCAAGTTCAGGAAAGATTTCTTTAGACTGTTTTAAGAGTATTTTTTTAAACAAACCAAATTCAAAAGGAATTTACGCAGTGAAAAATATGCTATCTGAATCTACCCAAAATATATAAAAGGCATGTTTTCTGTAGGAATATGCACAGCTCCTAATGACATTCAGAAGTTTTACACACTGCGAACGAGCCTTGGTTGGCACTGATCAAACGTTATTACAACTCGTTATTTCTTTGGAACAGGTGCAGATTTCTTCCTCTAGAATATTAATGTGGCTGCCTGACTATATTTCAGTTTCCTGGGTCACCAGGTACAATTAACATCATAACTCAGGCTTTAACATCTAACTCTGTAGCCCCAAAAATATTATTTTCCTGCTATGCCCTGCACTTTAGAGAGCTTTCCACTTCACTGCCAACTAATACACCTGCAACAGCAAGAAAAATATGGGAAAAACATTAAGCAACTTCAGCTAAAGGATTCCAGCTTCAGGTCCTGGTTAATCAGGTAAATAAAAGGAAGTCAAAGGCCCACGTGGAGAAAGCTGGATGGATGAAGCTGGCCCTTTCTCATAAATGAAGGCAGGTGAAGTAGCTCAAGTTTGGAGTATCTAAAGTGGTGCCTCCTAATCTGATAGCCTGACCTCCATTCTTCATGGGAAAGGGCTACCTTTCTATCAAAAAGAGCACTGCACCTTCAAAAAAATGCCCCACTACACTACCATCCCTCTTTTGCAGTCCCACCAGACCACAGGGCTGTCATACCAGAGGAACATTTGTAAAATTAAACACATGATGTAACAAAACAATAGTTCAAAGAGGGACACTGCATTCAGTTGTCAATTAAACCCCTTTGGAGTGTGGAAAACAAAATAGATTTATATCTTGCTGTCTTCCTTTTAGTACAGAAGAACACAATGGCTCCTCTGAAGCAGAGATTATTCATTGGCTTGCTAAGCAAACGATATCGAGAGAAATGCTGATACAAGACAATGCTGAGGGCAGAAAAAAAGGATGTCTCTGTTTCTCCTCCATTACTATTTACTTCCCCACTAGATTTTCCTCTTTCTTCCTCTTTTAAACACTGATGGAACTAAAAAGAAACCCCAGAATGGCCTTTTATTAGAAAAGGCCAAACAAAAACCAAACAATTGAACTTTCAAAAGCAATGGACTGCAAACCAATGCAAACATTTTTTTCTATCCTGCAGCATTAAAATTGCTATTTTAAATACATTCTCAGAGGAGAGAGGCAGATTTTGCTCATCTCCTGTGTACAATAGGGAATGTATTGATAAGGATTTAGTAAGATTGACATCTTTGAACATTCATCCTAGAAAAGTATTAACGATTTACACAAACATGTCTTTGCACAGCACAAGTCTTCCATGCTTAGCCAAGCTAGAGCTAAATACTTTGGCACCCACCACTGAGCTCTGACATTCATGAAGCTGCAAGAAATAAAACAATTACATTTTCTCAGTACCTTCCTTTCCTTTACTCCTCCTACAAAATAAAGTACCAAAGAGTGGCTGCATTTTCTAGAAGCACATTTTTTACAAGCATGTAAAGGAACCACCTATTTTGTGGGCCAAATTTTTTTGCTTTCTTCATTCTCCATTCCAGACTATCTTGAGTGAAAAAAAGTGGTTGTTGCTCCACAGCAGTTCTTTCCTTCTCCACACATGCAGAACAAAGCAGCAGATACAATGCAATACAATTAATGCAATAAAATTAAGGCAGTAATTAACTGTGTCACTAAAGAAAAAGGAGTGACACAACTTTGATGCTTGATTTCCACTGAATTTCAATGTTAATCTTTCAGTGAAATTGATGATTAAATCGGGGAAATTGAGAGATAGTTGCCTTGATATTGTGATTATTTCTCACCAATGACAAGGACTGTTTTGTCACAACATTCGATACATTTAAAAACTTTAAAATTTGGGGGTTTTTTGTTTGTTTGTTTGAACTGGCTAAAAATAGCTACCACCCTCATGAAAAGTGATCCACCGTACAGCAAAATTTATCAGTATATTTACCACTGTCTTCAATTATTCTTAGAAAGAAGAGCACTATTGCTAAAAATAATCTCATAAAACGGAGTCAGAAATACTCTCCTGAAATTGAGCTACTATACACTGGGTGAAAGAATCTACAAAGTCACTGTCAAAAGCTGCACTGACTGTGACCCCTGAAGCTACTAAGTAACCTGATTTTGCTATTACTAGGAATGTCAGACATATTTTAACCAGTTCTGAAGTGCAGGAGCAAAGATTGCACTACAAAGCAAGGATGCTCAAACTAAATTATTCAATTTAAATGACATCACTCAGGAACCAGACACAGTCAACAGCTCAGATGCCCCCATGAGCTGCTTTATCTTGCTAAGCAGCTTAGGCATTTCTTCAAATGACAGTAATCTGCAGGGCAGACAAAAGCTGAGTTTCCTTAGGGTATCAATAGTTGAATAAACCTACAGGAAATATCTAAAAAGGAGACCCCCCCCCCCCCACATCCCAAACCATCCAATCAACCAACAAAAAACCACCCAAATAATCTGTCTGTTTTTTCCTTGAAATTGCTCATAGTTGACAAGCATTTTCCAAAAGAGCAATAACAAAGGAAAACCCAACTATAAAAAATCATCCAGAAGGCAGGAGAATTAAAAGAATTCAGAACAAAATCTATAGATTGAACTATTCAACACTCGGTTGAGCTTTCAGGTGCAAAACACTGACATTAGTAAAACACTCAGTGAATCATTGTCTCCATGCCTTTTTAATAAGGTGTATAGAGTTCAGTTTGCCATCATATTTGCAAGTTACAGCTGTCTTGCAGATTTGTTCCCCTTGCTAAACCTAGGCATAAAGCAGATGACTGCTGCTGCTGTATTTTTTAAACTGAAGAGGAATTTTGTTCAAATTCATAGAGTCCAATACTTAGTCCTCATACATTTTACTGCCTTTTCCTCATTTTCTTCACCTTTGCATCCAAAAGATACCCTGCACTCATAAATATACTGGTCTGATTTGGGATGACATTTCCTTAAACAGATTCCAAAACACGTGAACAGTCCATTTAGACTAGATTTATTTCACTTTAATTAGATCTCAGCAGCCAACTGGTTTAACCTGAACTTAAGGTTCTTGGACATTAAATGTGTCCACACTGGGATTTGCACCTACTTAACCGAGGGAGTGATTTCATGATCAGTTTTCATCAGTCCAAACTGCTCACTGATGCTGGAAAAGTAGAGGTGATGTTCTTCCAGTATGCCAGTTCCAGCCCTCGTATGTTTGTGAGGCGAATCAAACTAATGTATCAGTCCTGCTTAAAAATTGACTTCACAAAAAAAATTACATTTCAGCCGTATCACTGACTGACCCAATTGACTCCACAGTCATGAGTGCCAGCATCAGCAACCAAGAGCTGTGATGGCTGGAAAATTGGGCAGCACAGCTTTACAAAGCATGAATAAGAGCTCTGTTTTCCTTCCAGTCAGACTATAATCTGAAACTTTCCTCCTGACATTGATAGTGTATCATCAACACTGCTAAAAAATCTTCCTACTTTCAGCAACATCAGAGCATCAAGCTTCAGATTATTACAACAACTCAAGTGCTAACTAGACATGCTATTTTACTGAAGTACTAAGAAACTTACACAATCATAGCTTACTGGAAAAATCTGCAGAGACGGGGGAGTGACTGGAAGACCCAAACCTGTGCAAAAGCACGTCTCTTAAAATCAACTTAATGTCTGATCTAGTAAACTTGGAGAATTGTCGCCAGCCACACACCTACTCAGTTCTTCAAATGATAAATTTAGTGCATTTAATACAAATTAGTTTCCAAAGAAATTAATTGCTTCACTTTGGAGCTGAAATGCAGAAGCAGTGCAAAGGATGGCTGCTTCTGCAATCCTCACTCCATAGGAAAAGACAACAAACTCAACATCTTCCATAGTTCTTAAGCCTCCTAAAAAAGGATCAGAGATTGAAAACTAACAATGTTCCTGAAGCCAAGCCTACGCTAATACAGTGGGAGGCAGAGGGGGACATTTTTGAAACTCTGTAACTCTCCAAAGACGTGTTCTTTTGCACTAAATATAAATCAGTTAATAAATTAGAATTAGTGTCAACAGCAAAACAAACAAAGAAAAAGTACAGTATTTCTGTATCTATGTAGTCTGCCATTTAAACTTGTACTATATGGAGCTACAAACCATTTCCATTGTTATATTAATTTGAACACTTTTCCTCCTGTTTAGTTTTTACCTCTTAACAGAGAAGAGACAAGACTGGATTCTAAAAGGAAAAAATGCAAGATAAGACAAAAAAAAGGGAACAGCGAGTAGTTATTGATATTAAGGATACACCCACTCCAGTTTTAACTTTTCAGGAGGCAGCTCTGTCCTAATATCATCATAGTTTTCTACATCAGAAGGAATGAACATTGTGATTGGTCGGCCTCGCATGAACATCTTGATATATTCTCCCTCTGTTGAAACAAAAAGGCACATTAATCATGTGGCAAGTTTACACAAGAAATAAGAACAAAAGAAACCAGTAATAAGCACAGAGATGCAAATCACACTGGTTATATAACATTTATTTTTGAAATGTGAGCTTGGTAAAGGTCCAGATTTTATTTTTTTAAATGGAACATTAAACACACAGAGAATAAGCGTTAGTTGGATTTGTGATAGAACAGACTGAGCATGTAACATTTTAGACATGCAAGTTAAGTTATAAAGGCAAAATTAAAATTCAAATCTGAAACAGAATAAATAATTAATCACAGAATTACAAGATAAGGTATTTAAGGTTGAAAAGGACCTGAGGAGGTCTCTAAGTCCAACCTCTGCCTGGTCATGAGGGCAGACTAGTTCCTCAGGCTTTTGCCTAATCCAGATTTGAAAAACTCCTAGGATGGAGATGGCACAGCCTCTCCCAGCACCTGGCAGCACCTCGGGGGCCTTTCCTGCAGAGCTTGCTCCCTGCAGCCCCTCTGTCCCCGGACTGTATTCCTGCCAGGGACTCTTCTTTCCCGCAGGTGCAGGACTTGGTACCTGTCCCTGCTGAATTTTGTGAGGTTCCTGCAGGCCCATCTCTCCAGCACAGCCCCTGGGCCCCCGGTCTGCTGTCACTGTGAACCTGAGAGCGTACTGTGTCACTCACCTCAGGTCATTGCTAGAGATGCTGAGCAGGGCAGGGCCAGGCCAGAATCCTGCAGACCCCACGTGTCACCTACTGGCCACCAGGTACAGCACGACCCACTAACCACGACCCTCTGAGGCCAACTATCCAACTGGTTCTTTCTCCCACCCAGCTGCCCGCCTTCCCAAATCCTAACAGCCAAGCTAAGACACAAGGCCACTGCAGGAAAAAGTGTCAAGAGCTTTGCTGACAAATATAATCAAGGATTATGTATCATCACAAACTAATACAGCAACCTGAGTTATTAAGCATTGTATCCCGAAGAATGGGAAGGAGCAACAGCTCATCATGACTCCAGCTAATATTGCCTATAGCCGTGACAAAACACATCTATCTCTCTGTAGGGGCATCTGAGCACTTCACAAGCCCTTAGGAATTCCTTTTCAAGGAAAGTGAGCTTACCTACCACCAGGGAAAATTACAGCTCCATTTCAAAAAGCACTGATGACAAAGAGCCAAATATTTCACTAACTTTGCATCAATGAAGTAGTAACTTTTTACAGCTCTTCAACTTCTTTAGCAATTAATATCCATTTTTAGTATAAATATTAACCAAAGTAATATAATATTCTACTGTGAATTTGGAACGCTGACACTTTTTTATAAGTGGAGGTTTGAAAATCACAGCAGAGACAGGGAACTCGGAGTTCAAACCAAAATTTAAATAGCTGAGTAGAACTGGAGTAGAAGAGTAACTGTAAATTAGCAACACGGTATTAAGAAATCTCTAATCACATTTGATACAACTAACACTAAGATCTAAAATTAAGACTTTTAAACAATTACTTTTGTACTTCTTTAAGAAAACAAGAAAACAAACATAAAACAGACTTCCTCATAATGCTCAAGGAATGCTTGGAGATATTTCCCCAATTAAGCATAAGATTAATACTGAGACTGCATGATTGTGCAATCTAAGTCTGGCGTTCCCTAAAACATCTGAAATTGAAATTATGAGAAACTCAAGACTTATTTCCACAGAAATATTTCCACTTGAGCTTCATAGCTCAAGTCAAACTCAGAGATCTAAAAAGGCAAAAGAAACCAGGTAATTTTGGTGACAGCAGTAGCAATGTAGTCTCAAAAATAGTCTCTTCTGCTTACAGAAACATTTTTAGAAGATGCAAAGAATGAGAAATAATCAAAGTTGTGAGCTAGACTAACCTTAAACTAGGATTTATACCTTTCCCTGAATTTGAAATACCCTTACTGTACAGACCACAGAAACATATTCTGTCTTACTGCAGCCAGAGAATAAAAGAAAAAAAATTTGTAACTATTTTCATCCACTTAAGATATAAAGCAATTTTGTACAAAATTTGGAAAATAATTCTTGATGCTCGAGCTAGACAAGATAGAAAAAGAGCAAAAATCAGACTACTGAAAAAATGTGGTGAATATTCTAGGTTATTTAAAGGAAGTATTTCTGATCACAGAGGATTTCGTAATTTTATTTCTAGTGCTGTGTGAAAGTCTGTGGAATACCTCCTCCGGTCTAAAAACACCAGAAAGCACTACCTTGGAATACAGCAGTGATGATCCTAGCACACAGCAATTATTTGGACAGCACTGACACATACAGGAAACATTTATGGTGACCAAATTATATAACATAGTCAGTAACTTCTAACTTAGAAAGAACTACCCATGAACCTGTGTGTGATTTTAACATCACTGCATTGCTCAGACGTAACTAGATCAATGAAACTGTGTACCTGAACATAAGCTAGTTAGGAGAGTTCTTCTACCTGTGTGACACTCACTGTGAAGATTTCCCAACACACATGGTTGAATTTGTCAAAGACTTTTGTTTTTCCTCTTAACACACTGTAGTTGGAGTTCTACATGCTTAAGAGTTTTAAATATTTTTGTTTGTTTGATGAAACAGACCATTATCAAATTTACCAAGTTCCCAGACCCGAAAAATATTCTTAGTGTTTTCAAGTCAACCTTCTGAAAACAAGAATGCATTTTACTTGAATTTTGTGTCGCTTCCGATCCTGATAGAACATTTACCCTGTGCTGGAGGCAACAGTTCAAATACAACTGAAAGCTACTGCAAAACAAACTCCACAGGTTCAAGAAATTATTCCTGAACAGAAATTGTAATAATTGAACAACTTAAAACTAACACATATATAAAGGTTTTTCTTATTTAGCATATTAACACAAGGAAAGTTGAGCCATGTAAGTCCAGTATGAAAGGAAAAAATATTGAAAAGATGAAAAACAGTGGTCTCGCTTCTTTCCAAGAACAAACATGGGTGCTTTAAACAAAAACCCCATGAGTCCCTTCACTGAGAACAGTAGAAAACCTGTCTCAGATAAATTAAAAAAGAAAAAAGAAAATCATTCCCTGGTAGCTAAATTAGACACAATAGTTATTTTACCAAATGTGCATTGCTTAATTGCATTGCTAAGAAAAGCTAATGATTGGAGCTGTCACTAGTTTGACATAAATGTTTAGATAATTTCTCCAAACTAGTACCATGTCTCATCTATCCACCAATATATTTTTTATAGTATGTATATTCAGAGATAAAATAACACTGGCCAAACCCAAGAGTAATGTATTAACAATGACCTTTCTATCAAAGTCTGGTACCCACAGTCCTATAAATTAAAGCCTGAGGGTATTTACAAAAGACTGCTCATTGTTAAACCATAAATTCTTGATTTAACACTGACCTTGACACTGCTGGTTCCACAAGATCAGTGCAAAATGACACCACAAATATAGGATCAAATTTCTCATTGTTCCTTAGAACAGTGGAGACAACCTGCAACTGAAATTTTTATGGATGGAGGCAGTTGCACCTGTTGGACTCTGCAGATGAGAGAGATGAAGAGTTCAAGAGGAATTCAGTCAAGTCTCTGGCAGAAGAGGCTCTCCTGGAGCTCAGGGAAAAGAATATCTATGGGGCATTCAGATACAAATTAGCTCTCTGAAGTTTCCCTTAAAGAAAGATCATTTTTTACCTCTATGCGCTAGCTGCATTTGCTCAAGGTTACCTTTGAAGATACGTATTTAAAACACTTGTTAGAAAGAGACAGGCTAAGTAAAATTTGATTAAGCCTCTCCCTAAAGAAGAGGAAGGATTAGGAAAAAAGAGGCAACCCACTGAAAGATTCTTTTTGTCTAAGACTGTATATTTCCTTTTGTTAGAATAACCTGTAGGGCAGATATAATATTAATGTAAAAATCTTTTGAAACACTAGAGAGGATGGCAGCATAACAACACCATTCTCAAACAGCAATTAATTGCCTGAGGCCAAGTTCTTGTATTTGCAACTTAAGAAAATCCGTGATTTAACTCTTTCATACTATACTTGCTCAATTGAATGATCAAGAGTATTAGACTATGTTCCTTTCCTGGAGCCTCACTATTTTCTAGTAAAAAGCAGCATGTCTAGACTTCTTTTTCCTTCTTTTGGGAAAAAAGAGCCTTTGTTGTGTCACAACAGATAGGTATGTAAGGGATGACAAGGGAGAAAAAGTCAAAACTTTTAAAGAGAGTGGGTAAAAAACTCACCAAATCCCAACAAATAAAAAAAATCCTTGACAATTCTGGTATCTACCAGCCTGAAAACACTAGGTATAAAACTACAAATTCTTTGTTCCATATGAAGAGATGTTCAGACCCCACTGTCCACTGTGTAGAAGCACCTGGGGAAGGTGGGGCTGGGGAATGTGTGTGGAAAGGGCCAGGAGGGCATACTGTGAAGAACCCTTGGCACTTGCTAAATTAATCACTCTGCAACTGCAGACATCCTATAAATCCTTTCAAATATGGATCAAACCAACCGAAAAGCATAGTTGAAGCTCTGCAGATAGCACACCCAGGTGCCCTGGATTATCCAAACCACACAAAATATAACAGCTCAGGTCCAGAGTTGCTACAAAAGGCAGCACCAAGTGGCTGCAGTGCCCTGGCTCCAGGGGCCAGCTCCTCACCGGGAACAGCTGTAGCTGCTTTTCGTGCAGCTTTGAGCTCAAATTCACAGCCCTTGCCAAACTCTGCTTGGCTCAGCAATATTTCACCTCTGGAGCCTCAACAATCTCTTTACGCAAGTGCCAGGGAACACAGGATCAGCACTCCCAATTTATGCTCCCAGGATTGGCTCAGGCGTATTAGCCTCACATAGCAGCCCTCTGGGCATGCTGGACCTAAGCAGACTCCATGCAGGTCTTGGCTCTCCACGAGTTCCCCAGAGGTTTGGGGAAATTATTAACTCAGCCCCCAAGATGCAGAAACACTTAATTTGACTAAAATGTGGCCCCAGTCAGCTGAAGTGACACAAAACACTGCTCAGAAGGAGAGGCACAAAGAGAAAAGCCAGGACATGGTGAGGGCGCATGTAAAGGTGGGCTTGAGCACTGTTCAGGCATGTGGCTTTGCAAATTAATGCAAATTAATGTAATGAGCTGGAGGAACATCATGGCTTGGCTCAGCTCAGCCAAGTCCAGCCTGACAGATATCTAACATGCCCCCAGTGCCCTCTCTCTGCTTGCATCAATATTTTTTATTCTGCAGGGTACTGCAGCACCCACTTCGGAGAGCAGAGCCTTGGCTGTCACTGGAGAGACACAAACACACTCTGCTGATGTGTTACAGAATAGCATCCAAGAACCTCCTCCTCCTACTAGTTGGAAACCTCTCAACATCCAGGTGACAGTAACCCAAGGCCAGGGCGTTTTCTTTCTGTGTGTGTGACAGCATGGCTGCTCACTTCAGCACAGGTCTGCCCATCTGCTGTCAGAAAGTGCATTGGGTGAGCATGAAAACAGCAATCCTCCCAGCCTTCATATTCTGAAAAAATAAAAACACCCAGCTATTTAACTCTCTTTTTGCATAATAAGGGTTTAGGCTGTCTCTACCGCACCACAAAGTTTACCTTTTACGTTTATGGGTGCATGCAGTATTACAGAGGAGAACCTACCAGGGTTTTGATGCATTAACACACAAGGCGTCTATCTCCACTAGAATTACTTCTGATACATCCTGGGACCACATCGGTGTTTTCACAATAAGAGAGTGGTTCAATCTTTATACAATTAAGTGGCATGTTATAGCCCTTTTCCCTACCATTTCATTCTGGCAAGCACCTGTTTGTAGCTAGAACATTGCTAGCAACTCCTGTATGTGTGATCTATCACCACGAATAATTTAATTATGTTTTATACTACTCCAGCCTCAGGAACATCTAGGTCTTACTGTATTAAAATCTCAGCTTCCAACTCTACCAGTCTGGCCTCCTGGCTTCGTGTCATTAGTGAAATTTCAGTGCTTCTACTTTCCTGTGTTAAGTTCATTAGCGTAAACACAAAGCCAAATAGGTCCCAGCAGGCTGGAGGCAGATGTTAGCAACCAAAGTATCTGCAGCATGTTCTTTGGAAGTTTACAGCCTGACAGAGAAGAAAGGAATAAATATGTTGGTGGAACAAGGTGCTGCTAGCTCCAGAAGCCTGGCTGACCTGCAAGGAAACGAGTGCTTCTTCTCTGACAGTCATGTAAGCCAGCATAGTTACCCTGCAAGCAAGGAACCTGTTGATAAGGCATGGCAATTCAGGACTAAAACTAGGGGCAAATAAAAAATTGTAGACAAATAGTGGACTGGCTGAAAGTTTTCTGCAAAGCCTCCTTGTACCAAGAGCAGACTTCCATTAACATGAATAAGCTTTTAATCAGGCCTTATAAAAAAAAAATGAAGAAATAAGAAGAAGCAGCTCAGTAACATTAAAATTCAACTCCTAGCAATTTCTATTAAATTACCTTTGGAAGAAACCTTAAAACCCAGCAATTCAGGGAAAGCAAGCTAGAAGGTAAGGGCAATGAAAAACCCTGCAGGTGATAACAGAGAGCAAAGATATTGCAATACAAACCATCTGAAAGGCTGAAATTAGTGCTTCCAAAAAGCCAGCACAGAAAGACTCATGCAATGGCACTTAAGTAATTTATTACTTTCTGTGAATCATATTCTTAGGGGAATATGAAAGGCTTTCAAAGGAAAATAATAAAAATAATAGGAAAGGAGGAGAAAAAAAGATCAAAGACGTCTTTGTAGATTAACTCAGAAGTATCTAGAGCAAAAAGCAATTCAGAAGGCATGAAGCCTCATCTATTCAGATACTTCAGAAATTTGAAGACTGTGACACTACAAAACCAAAATCCTCCTGTTTTCCAAAAAACATGCCACAAAAAGAAATCATCAAGTACTTCTGTAGAAGCACATGAAAAACCTTCACCCTCAATTAATGATTTCTTCAACAAAACTGGACAAAATACTAGAAGAATGTATTTTATACTACACTATTCCTCATTAGACAAGACACTGAGGTAGCCCCACAAGTCTGTACTGTAATTAATTGCTCTTCAGCTAGCAAGTATATACATAATGGGACGTCTAATGAGCATACAGCAGATTACATATATATATATACACACACACAAGTTTAGTTCTAAAGGAATTATTACAGTAATTTTGCAAATTATTACTGATTATTTTTCATTAGGTCCCACCCTATCTAGTTTGAAAGATCAAACTGGGCCAATGCATTAAAGCCCCAGCTCAGTTCTGTGTGTAGCAGCACCCTAAAGTGATTTACAAGCAAATGAAAAACCCCAAAAGACTCCAGCCAGCTTGGCCAAGCAGAACACTCTAGTAATATACAATAAACTACCATATCCAGGGTACATTTATTAATCTGTCTTCACTTTCTAGTTGCTTGACCAGTGAAGTTATGCTTTTTAATACTACAAATAGCTTCTTTCCCACAAGCCTTCTGCTTTCAGGCCTGTGTCCAAGAACTCTGCAGGACCACTAACCTGAGAGACAAGAGCTTATAAGCCTGTTTCTAATTTAAACCAGTGCTAACAGCACAGAGACAAATAATCAAATTCAGCCACCAAGCCCAGACCGGTACATTCTACGTTACAGTGGAATTAAAACATGGCTGCAGGTCTGCCATCTCTCACCCCGAGCTATGATGTGCCAATGCCTGCTGAACCTGACAAACAGACATGCACTGCTGTTACTGAGCCCTGGTGCAATGCCAACCAAACAGTCAAATACAATAGATGAGACAAGAGACTTGCCTTGATTTGGAATGATTTTACAGCTTTGCCTTGAAATTTCTTAACAGATCTTTGGTTAGTAATTTTGCATAATCTGACAAGTAAACTTTGCTTTTTCATTTATTGGGTGACATTAAAGATCTAGGTATTAACAACAGTTACCATTCGCACTGAAATAACTGAAGTTAAACATTGAACTCTAGCTTTTTATTAAAAAAAAAAAAAAAAGAAAACCAAGGACTCAAAAAGAAATACTGGACACAAACAAGCTCAATAAGACTCTAGCTAAATGTTTCCTGCTTAAATAAAAAAATCCAGGCTTCATCAAGAATCAATGACAAAAACTCCCAAATACACAAATTGGTTTTGTGACAGTATTAATGGTTTTTAATAATATGCACTGTGCCTGAACAAGAGCAAGAAGCCCAATAATGATAGACTGGGTCTCCATGTGCCCTTAGGTACACGAGCACCTTCGACAACCATCTGATACAAAATCTCTGTCTGATGAAAAAGCGATCTGAGGTAGCCACTGAATTTTGCACTCTCAGCAGACAGGATACATTGTCAGCAGGGTACATTTTTTCCATTGTGTGCTCCACGACTGTTCCGTCTGTGAAGCTAAAACTAAAGCACAGTTAAACTAACAGAAGACAAAGTACTGGAAACTAATAAAGCACAATTTAAAAAAAAAAAAAAAAAAAAAAACAAAAAACAAAACCCAAAAAACGTAGGAATGCAGTGAATGTTTTTCATTAATTCTTTCACATATGGTTTTTATTGCCACTCAAGAAGTATAAGTGTCTCTTATTACTTTATAATAAGTGAACAAGTGATTCATATATGGAGCTGCTGTCACTGAAAACCAAACTCAAAAACACAATCCCAGTGAAATAAATTATCTTTTATCTTAAAAGAAGCCAGGTCTTTAACTTTTGGGTATAAAAATATGAATGCCTTATGATTAATACTTTAAAAATGTTTCTGCTGAAGTGAGAAGCAAGATGGCTTTTATAGGCAATTATAAACACCTGCTGGTAAAGAATTTAAAAGAATAACTTTAGTTAGGGTCCTTTTAAGGCTGTAGTAAGCACCTGTTCATTTCACCCATAGCTTTACTGGATTTTCACAGAATTTTAGTACTGGATTTTATTGTAAAAGGGCTGGTGTGGCTTACAAGGACAAACAAACAGACTGACCCTATTACCTCTGCTTCAGCACAAACCCAGAAGCGTAAAGCTCAGGACTAACCTAACATGAAGTACATGCAATTCAATCCGAGTGGGAGAGATAAAGGCACCAAGGGAACAAAACTGGGTACTGAGAAGGTACGAGATGAGCACTGTAACACCTGTGGCTTAGGCATGGACATAAACAGAAGAAAATCAAGCGGCTGCCCACAAGGCAGCTGCAGGCTATGGCTCCCCATGCTGCTGCTGCTCCTGGCAGGAGAAAAGAACTGCCTAGGTTTTGCTGACATTTACATGCAACACTCTCTGGGGGACTCCACACCAAACCAAAGCCAATTCCAACGCCACAGCTAATGCCTTTCACTGCTGAAGCTTATCTAAGTCTCTCACTTGAAGACTTACTCCTCAAGTCTTTCACTTTGATAGCTAATACCAACACCAACAGAAACCACAATGAAACTACACAGACTATCACAAGAGAGATATTCTTGCAGTAACTTCTGCTGCTAGAAAAATTAGATTTCAAGAACTAAGCATGCAAAAATGCATTTATCTATATTTTGTGGTACTATACTATACCAACATTTTCAAAGCTGTTTCTTTATTAGGCAAATCAAAGGCAACGAAGTGATTCCAGGATGTTCAAAGCAACACAGAATTGTCATCTTCCATCCCATTATCCCATGTAAACACCTTCTGCTATGAAAATCTGCAATTTCACAGTGATTCCAAACTTATTTTATGTGTTTATAAAGACACTGACGTATTTTTAACGTAGATTTGGTTTGAAGCTTGACAGTTTGCACACCAGCAGTCTTCCCAAGAGCCTCCTTCGCAGAATTTCTAGGTCTAGGAAGCACATGGATGCAATCCTTATGGGAGGTGAGTGCTGGGGGCATACACAGTGTTTTACACACAGCTCAGTGAAATGAGCAGCTCAGGGGAGCTGCTGTAACTTAATTAACACTGTACTAGAGACTGCTCGCCCCTAGAGGCAAAGGCTGACAAGCCACAAAGGTGCATTAAAGCAGCTGTAACTTTCTGTGCCTTTGCGTTCCAGAACAGGGAGGTTCTGTACAAACACCATGAGCAAGGGCAACTCTTCATCCCACCCTGTCCAAGTCCACAGGATTTACCTCAGAAACCTTATGCTAACTGTCTGTGCAACCCTTCAGCTTCCTGACCAGTTGGGTCAAGGTGCCAACTGGATATTGGTGTACTTATGTGGCAACTGTAGAGTACACAACAGGCTAAAGTCACCCGCCCTGGCAGAGGAGTGACAAAGTATTGCTAAGCTTATGCTGAAAGGATGGCTGAACCTGCTGCAACAACAGTAACTTACACATTTTGTTCTGTGGCAGTAAACGCAACACAAAAGCTAACACAGTCTCACACACACAGACATACTCTAAAACCTGTCAAAAAAACACATTCAATGGTCCACAAAAAAAAAAAAAAAAAAAAAAAAAAACTAAACAAAAAAAACCCAAACAAACAACCAAAAAACTTTGAATCCACTAACTGCACCTGCATCCACGTTAGAGACAGAATTATGTTTTGCCACACTGCGTGTTTAAAATGGAGCAAATGCATTTTCTATGACAAGACTTTCCCTCCACCTCCCATATTTATGGGGCCCTGTTATCTGCATCATGTTTCTCTTTCATCCAGTTAGGCTCAGGACAGACTATGGCACGACACACTTGGAAGGTGCCCATTCATCACGTCTGCTGCGTAGTAACACAGTAGATAGCAGGGAACACATTGAGGCCACTGAAGTTACAGCTCCCAGAATGAGAGAACTTCAGAATGGTCCATTTTTGGCAGAACATGCAGAGGTGTAAAAGTACGTTGTAAGGAAATAATTAGTACTGAAGGTATTTTAGCTATACACAACTTGGTTTTGCGAAAAGCTGTTTTTACTAGAAAAGATATTTTTAATGTAACAGTTTTATTCAAACACTTGCAAAGCTAAATTGCAGCTGGTCTGGCCACTACTGATTAGCTTTCCTTTTACAGTAATGATTACTGCACATATGTACTGTTCCACAGCTGGTGTTAAGCACCCTGGCATAATGAATCATTTCTTCTTTGTTCTTGATACTTCTTCATTCTCTTTCACACATCTTGTCTCTGAAGATGCTTTTGGTAAGCATCAATTCAAAATATTTTTCTACCTGTAATTTCTCTGTGAACTATAAAAAGATAAAGCAATTGGATTCAAGTTGATTTTTGCTTTCATTCCAACAACTCAAATATTAATTTTCAAAAAATCTGAGGGATTTTTTTTCTTTTTTGAAGGAGACCAAAAGCAATCAAATTGAATAATGTAAACTTGCTGACAGCACAGAATCTGAAGACTGCAGATTTGTTAATTAGCAGCAAAAAAGCATGAGACAAGATCTCTGTACATAGATCTGTTGTGTAGAGCATGCACTTGGGTTACATGCTTTAGTTTGGAAACTGCATGCTTCAGTACAGTTTGCAGGACATCAAAGCAGAGTAGTTTTGCAGGACCAGAAGTGGACTTCTTTTGTTGTCACAGCCCACCAGATCAGATAGATGGCTCCTTTTCCTGACGGAACAAGCCAGCAGCAGCAGGTAGCCACAGAACGCAAGATTCATTGGTGCAAAGACATACACTTCAGAAGAAACTCATTTTTCATTTCAGGAGACTATATTATAACCTTCAGTCTCTGTTCTTGTCTAATCAGCATTTATATGTTGTAATATTGGCAAGACAGAAAGCTGAGATAAAACAAATCTTTTAGTTGGCAGTTCTTAATACTCTGATATCTTAGGCAACAATGCAAGACTTCTATTTGAACACATACTCCTCTCCGAGGAAATTATGTGTGTCGTAATTTATTTTAACTATCCCTAAATAATCCCCGTATAGATTGCAATGTGCACATGCATATAAATTTCCATAAGAAGAGAGTTGAAATATTAAGAGAATATGCACTGATGCTCTTTGATGGTGAAAAGCCAAATAAAAGATTCGTGAGAGTGCTAAATTAGAAGAAAGCAACCAAAGGGCATAGCTTAATTCTTACCTTGGCTGTTTTTTTCACGGGTTGACATTTTTGCTGGTTATGGGACAGAAATAAAACATCTTAAAACTATTTCTAAAGTCTCACTCACACCTGCTTGGATGAAGACTGGCACAAAGGTCAAAACTTTAGATTTTTGTTTTCATAACCTCTCTCTATGCACATACACATAGAGAAAATAATTTTTAAAAAGGGGTTTGTTTCACAAAAGTAAACCAAATCCTCCCACCACCCACCTACCAAAAATTTCTGTACTTACTAAAGATCCAACCTGACGAGGTATTTCTCTATAATTTCAAAGATTCGTATATATGCCTGGAGTAACTTTTTGCCAAATGAATTCTTGGAGTTGATTAATGCCATTTTACCTCTAAACTCCTGTTTCATAAGCATATGTCCCAATGTATTCATTTACAGGATATACTATTCAGTCAAAAGCAAATATTTTCAACTTCATCCAGTATTTAAAAGTAAATGCTTTTATTTACCTTGGCTGACAATGACATCTTTGTGCCTGGGGAAAAATTCAAAATATTATCATTAATAATGTGCAAAATGCTTATCAAGGCAATACCATCTAGTTTTTACCCATTATTGCATCTGGCAATCTCATCAGATTATGTGTACAGTGTAACTGTAGTATAGGATGCTCAATAGCTAATCTTGATCACTGTAGTGCATTTTTACTCATAGTATTCTATGCAGTTCACCGTACCTTTCAAGTAACTTGAAGTCTTTGGCCCTATGGCAAGGGCTTCTGAGAATTGCCCTGATAACTAAAAAATACAAAAAGCTTTTAAAAATAAATTATAGAGGGCATGTTCCTTGTGCATGGAAAATTCCATTTTGAGAGTGAGAACTTGTAATAACCAAATGTTTTAAGCTGCCAAACATCCTCAGGCCTGCATGCAAAGCATTTAACACCTGTCAAAATAAGCTGTCAGCATACAACAGCACAAATTTTTCTGGGAATTAACTCTATTGGACACATGGATTAAATGTAAGCAAGTTGCAGTTTCATTTAAACCAGATCCCTGCAGCATTACTGGATGTGCAACATAAAGTCTCCAACAGAGTGTAGTTGAGACATCTCTTCTTACCAGAGCCAGAAATGAGTTACTCATAAAAAAACTCAGTAATTTTCTTTTGTGAAGAGGGAAGAAATACTAATTCCCAGCATCAGACCCCCTTCTTAAAAGAGTAACACTCCTTGATAGGAGAATGTATTGCATAAAACACTCTCTTGAATTCGTTTGAAATTCAGCAGAAAGATATGAGTGGCATCCAGTATTTTTAGCTGGATGGAGGTCAAATTTTTGTAACAGCGACAAAGGGTCAAGCATATGCATGAGGAAAGTCATCTCTGGCTATTGGTGGAATCACCCTTTACCACACTGCCAAATGAAAAATGTAAGGGGGATTCCCAGTCTTGCCTGAAAACCACTGAATGATGGGCTGCCGTGGGAACCCTCTTACTTCTTACTGCTTTATCAGACCGATTTACAGCTCAGTGCTGACTTAAAGACTGAGCTGCGTAAACAAAGTTCATATCCTGGGCTGATAGAGCAAAGCATATGTAAAACATTTCTGTCCTGGGGCCCACATTAGGGGCTGAATTCTATTCCCTTGCACAAGACTTCCATAGCTTCAAGCAGAGGAGGCCAGTGTTTCTTCGTTGGGAACAATAAACGCAGTACAAGAATATGCCTTTGCACAATACCAACCAGTTCTTATGGAAATGTGGCACACAGAATGAGAGTAAGAAATGAGTATTAATGTGTGTCCTTGTATGCAAACAGTGCCTTTGTTACAAATCTGAGCATAAGAACAAGGTGCACAACAATAAAACACCCAGTCTACAACGAGGTGATGGTCTACAATTCATGTTTGAAGCTTTTTTTTTTTGCCAAATATAGCTAAGATACAACAGCTTCAAGTCATGAACAGACAACTTTCTCTAACAATAATTAAAAATAATCTGTTCTTGTCCACACTTTTGTTATATACTTGACTTTTTTCTGCATTAGAGACTGTACAAGGGCAACATTTAAGGCCTCTCAGAAATAAGCAGAATCCTAGAAAAATGAAATAAAATACTTCTATATTGTGCATGTCTAAATCAATATATAAAGTGTCAATAAAAGTAAAATTTATTTTTTACTTTTAGCAAATTTGAAATATGTATTGCACTGTGAAAGGTATTTTAGCAGCATAGCAAAAACCCCAGCAAAAAAATCAAGGCAGAGGTTTTTGTCATTCCAAAATATTATCCTGCAGCACCCTGCTATAATCTAAATTGCCAAAGGGCTTTTAAATTACAACAGTGAAAACCAATTATAAAAGGAAAGGAAATACTTGCAAAATACGTAACCCATAATTCCCTCACACACAGCACTCCACTGCTCTGCAGAACTCTTCAGGCTAAGCATAAAGCTTTTAGTAAACGTGCCGATATCCACACCCAAGATTAGTTTGTTTTTGTTCTTCCCATTCCTAGGGAAGAAGGAATGCACTTGCACCACTCTCGACTATGTATTTGACAGTCTTATATGCAAGAGAAGGAGAGCACTACAGACATAATCATAAAAAGACTGGCAATTACTCTGAAAGGTCTGAAACGCTTTATTTGTCAGAATGGGAGGGGTTTTCAGGTAGTTCTGCCTTGGACCAGTTAAGGGCTTTTTGAATGAAGATTAACGAGCAGATCTAGGAATCTGCAGACAACACCAAGCTGGAAGAAGCTGCCAGCACACTGGGGGGATATTGGCAAATAGGAGAGGGGTCACTCAAAATCAACACAACAATTTCAGCAAAATTTCAACAAAGTCAAAAAGAGAAACTAAGCGTGTGAATACAGGGAAGCCCAACTGGCAGAGAATACTGAGGACAAGAGTGGGTCACAAGAGGGGTCAACAGTGTGGGGTTACAGCAAAAGGCAAACTCTTGTCCCTGTGCTGACAGGAGCAGGAATAACTACTCTGAGCTATTCATCCCCAGAGGCCTCCACTGGAGACCACAAACCCAGAAAATCTGCTGCTGAGGAAGGAGATGAGAGAAATGGTTGGCTACACCACATCACCTGCTGAAGGTGACACTGAAAAGAAGATCCCTGCCTATTGTCTAGGACCTGCAATCAGGAACCTGCTAAACAGTTAAACTGAGAGACCTATCTGAAATCAAAGAAGTATATTCCTACTGTTAACAGTCTACTTTGGCAACATATACTACGTGAAATCCAGAAACTGACTCCAAGGAAATACACTTGCATTTTCAAACCGGCTTTAATTAGGAAAAAAAACAGTTGGAAGTTTCATAACACTGGCATTAAGCCATAAAACATCATAATTCTGCTAATCCAAACAGGCAATATTAAAATATATTTACACAAGAATTACTTTATAATAATCTTAAAATGCCATGGGCACCTGGAGCACCAAACTGGCAGGTTATACAAGTACTTACAGTAAAAACAAAGATGCAAAAGGTCCTAGGATATACACCAGTAAGATCACTAGAATTGTGTGATTTCATAATATTTTGACTCTAAAGTTTGCTTGCGTTTATGTACCAAACCAATACATACTTGTCTGCATTCTTTGCCACTTTTGATATTAATTTAGATGTTGATGCTACTCTCATCAGCTTGTTACGACTGTCATCTGAACTCTCCCAAGCACTGTGAGGTTTTTCAACAGTCAAGGATTTCTTTATGCTAGAAGAAACAAAAAAAATTTTACAATTACAAGATAATAATGTAACAATAACTGGAACTCTTATGCAACGGACAGATCAAGCAGCAGGAGACAAAAGCAGAGCTAGATCTTCTTTCAAGCTGCAGCATGAAACAGGGAAAAAAGAGTAGTCAAAAAGTTCTAACTGGATGAATGACAACAATTGAGCAAGACAATTGCCCGATGTTTTATCTATTCTTTTCCATTTCCAAATGCTAATACATAAAGACTTGAACAAAATAACTCTATACTTCGTTACTACATCGCCTACAAATTACAATAGTGGAAAAAATCAGGCTAAGTATATAAGCCTTAAAGAATAAACTATATTTAAAAAATCAATTAAGTAGATAACAATGTAATTTTTTTTCCCTGATTAACTGTTCACCAGCTTTAGCACATTGATTTCTAAGGCAGAACAGTTCTATCAGATTACAGTTTCATATGGAAGCTTTGCAGTTAGCACCTACTAAATCACATTAATGGCTTTAATCTTTTTGAAACAAATGTCTGCAAACCTCTTGCATGAGTAAGACAAGCTAGGTTTGGTCTGATACTACAGACAATTAAATCCACGAATTCTGATGTAATTTTTCAGCAATCTTATTGCAGTCAATTTACACTAATGAGAACTTGCAAATTTTGCAGTCACTAGTTCAATAACTTCACATACGCCTTAATCATGGAATACATGTTCAAAAAGTCATCTAGCCCAAATTATCCTTCAACCAGATGATTTAGAGTTTGCACATGTCTTGCTAATAGTATCACACTTCATCCCGTCAGAAATGCTTTTTGCAGGAGTTAAGTCCTGAAATGCAACCTTAGAAATGGCAAGCTCCTTCCACAGCACCTCAAGAGGCTCAAAGGTCCTGTGACAAACAAGTTAGTCAAATCAAGTTAAACCCTTAGGAGACTAAAAAAGGCATTTATTTTTTCCTCCACACTGCAAAAGATTAGTAAGCAAGACTTCAGACATCTTTACAGTGAGATACCAGGCAAGAGAACATCAGGCCGCAAGTTCAGCTTCAGACAACTTACAGGTTTGTGCAAGACATGGAGACAGAGCCTTTATGGAGTGTTATAACATGCATCAGTCAAGTGGAAGTTTAAATATTTATTAGAGCTGTGAATTCAAGCAATGCAAGACAACAATCTTGTGAACTACAGTAAATTTTGGAATAATGAATTTCATTTTCATTTTGTTTCAGTCTCTAAATGCCAAAGAGTAAAAAAAAAAATTCACACCTTCTAAAACAGTAAGGTGACAATAAATAAATAAAATTTAAAAAAACCCAAACCAACAACAACAAAAACCCCCCAAAAACCCCAAAAGAAACCATGTCAAGTGATCTGCATAGTTTTGAAACTCAGATATCATCCAAATCTTAAAATCCATTTTCTTGACTTCAAAAAGCAATCTAGTATCTCTAAAATGTACTTTTTTTTTCCTGTGCCTAATCCCCACAAAAATGAGTGGGAATTTACATGGCAATCCTAAATAAACTTCTGCATTTACTCAAGTCAAGTAGTTCTATGATCCGGGTGTAAAACCAGAACTTCACTCATGTTAAGAATCAAAGTGAGCCATCTTGCAACCTAGCAGGAATTTAAAAGGGAAGGGCCATGAAATAGAAAAAAAAAACAAGAAAAACAAAACTGCAGTCACTTTACAGAATAATTTGAGAGTGAAAATTTCTGAACCAAGGGTTGCAATGATAAAAACTAGTGTATTTAAAAAATACAGTAATGTATTACAGAGATGTAATAAATGGCCATGTGGAAAATACACTCCATAATTCAGCTATGTCAGACAAAATCTATGAAGTGTATTTGAAAAGGATCAAGTCAGAGTGATCATCAAATATTTTAGAATCATGGCTGATTAGAGGTAATCTACTGTATGAGGATTTTAATCTGAGAACAAAAAACCTCTAATCTTAAAAATGTATTCAAAGAAAAGCGTGCATTTTTATGTATTTGTTCTGCTGCAATGCATATTGAATGCTTCTTCTCTAGCAGAAAAAGTATCAAACCTTAAGTTGATCATGAGATTAGAACTATTTCACATGACTTGTTGTCAAATATGAACTCAATATGATTACAATAATTTTCTAGTTCTGTACTGTGGTACTGTGAAAACCTTTTAGCTGGAGCAGAACTCTTGCTTTCTGGAGTTTGCCTGTGTGTTTGGAGAGTCTGTGAGGAGGGCTGGGGAGAAGCTGATGCTTGAGTTTGTGCACTTTGATCATTAGAATGAGAGTCCTCTTTTTTTTCTTTTTGTCCTGGAGGTTTTTCCTTCTTTTTTTCTGTACCGCTGTAAAATAAAGTGTAACATAAGGAGGGAAAAAAGAGAACAAGCAAATTAATTAGCAAGGTGGGAGAAAACATCCTCTGTGAAAAGACAGGAGAGGCATTTAACAACTTACTGTAAACAATCACCAAAAGAACACTTTGATTATTTACTCAATCTCTTCATGTTAGCATTTTACTGAAATAAGGTTCATCCAATATCTCCAACAATAAAAAACAGTGAGGGAGGCATGGAAGATTATTTGCATATTTTAGTTGTACTACATTTACTATAATTTTAAAATGAATCCAACTTGGATTTGAGTGTGTCCTGCATTCACGGGTGCTCCTACAGCATTCAAAGCGGACACAAATTGATGCTCCACAAGTCTGCAGTCCCTCAGGAAAAAACCATCCTCTGGTTCAGAGCTCACTGACCACCGTGTCGTGCTGCCAGCCAAGGCTCAGTGTAAGCAAAAGGCAGGACTGTGACTTGTGCTGTCTCCCATTAGGGTAAGCCCATCACGAAACTGTATTTGTGGACATACGTCCTACTATCTTTGAGCTGCCCTAAAACCCTGGAATGCTGGTGCTGGCCCCTGGACTCTCCCTGGCTGCACCAGAGTTCAAAGGAAAGCATCCCTGAAAACTCATGGCTGTTTTGATCTGTGGTTGACTAATATCAGATTGTCTCACCACTTCTTTAATGCCTTCAGCCATGACAGCTAAGAACATATCTTTATTTTCATAGTGCTGTATTGACTAGGTTAATATTTGAAACAGATTTAAATACATGTCATTAGCAATCTTAAATCTATTAAGAACCATACTCTATTAAGAACTCAATCTATTTAGAACCAAAGGTTCGCTATGTAAGCAGAAAGATTAATTAAAAGGCTCTTCTATGAAGTTACATATTTTGTAATACACTGAATCACACAAATAATACCAGGACCTGAAAGAGAAGAGTGCAACTCTCAAGCACATGGCCTGTTTCTTTTTTAAGGGAAAAAATTTAAATCTTCCAAGATAGATTTCTCAGTGAAGAAATAAAGCAAGACACAAACATCAGCTAAAAATGTAATAGAAAGATTTTTCTCTTAAGGTCAAAGTAACCTGCAAAGTAAAAAAAGAAAGAGTATCCTTCTGAACATGAGAATCCAGATTTCTGTTCCCTCACAATTGCCCCCTGCCTCAAATCCTTGCATGACCTTAATTATTTGTATTTCCATTTACCTTTTCCCAAAACACGAAGCAAACAGTAAAGCAACATTCAAAATAAATAAAAATGGGCATCCAATTTTAACATATCATTCTTAAGAACTTCTTTTTGTTTTTGTTATTTCAGTTAAAGTCTATCATCTACCACTGAGACAAAGCCCCCAAGACTTACATGAGTTCAACTTTTCCAACTGCTTTCAGAGAAGAAAAGCATTGAAAAGCAGGTCAAAACATGAATATGAAACCCAGACACATTTGTAAGGATCACTCAGGATTCCTACTGTAAAACATACTAACTAGTTTAAAATGTCAATATAATCCATCAGAGTGACATTTTCTTTTCAAAAAAATCAGATAAAAACAAAACAAAGAGCTTTCACATTTCTCGAGGACATATATGTGATCATAGAGAACAAAGCTTGGAGAACTGTGGGGTTTTGATTAATAATTTATAGCCAAAAGTCCTTAATTAACTGGTAGCATAGAAATTTATTATTATTTTTTAGTCAGAAGACTCAGCTTGCATTGCTGGATGCAAAGCACACTACACTTCACTTTTTGCAGTCTGCTGCAAGAAAGGCAGTATAGTGAAATAAATAGTTGGAATCTCTTTTCACTGAAGAAAACGTAAGTCCTCTCTATTCCTACTATGACAGGTGCACTCCCCACTTTTTGTAATGTCCTATTTACAATGACACATCAGCAAACCTGCAATTCACGTCTGCGCTCTCCCAGCAGGCTCAGGTGAATGCCACCTGCTGACAGCAGCGCATCATCTAATTTATCAATTCAGTCTCATATTTTCTGTGTTCCTACCCAAACTCATTTAGCTCATCTGATCCGTCTCCTAGAAACCACAGTTTTGGTGTGGGAATCTCTTCACTGAGCTTGTCACTGCGGATGATCCATTTCACTTCTTTGCCATTAAGTTCACTCCTTAACTTTTTTGTTGGGCCATGAGAATCACTGGACCACTCTGGTTTCACTCTGGATTGTAGCACGAGGCACACCTTGGATTCCAACAAAGTGCTTTTATCTACCATGAGGTCGCAAGTGGGCTTCTTTTTTTGGCTGCCATTTTAATTTGGAAGGAAATCACTTTGATATGTGGCAGTCTGAGTACTGAATATCTTTGTTCTGAATTTATTTGGTTTGCTCACTTCTGCTAAAATCTTCAGTTTAATTGTATTATGACTGGCTAGTACAGAGTGGCTCTCCCACTAATACCTCTTCTAGTAGGTCTTGTGTAACTGCTGAAACCAAATCAAAACCAGCATCTTTTCCTGTGGGTTTCTAAAGACTAGTTGTTCTGGGAAGCAATCATTTAATGCATCCAAAAATTCTTTCAAAAACCCAATTTAATGAGGCATTTCGTCAGTCTACAAGTGAGTTGCTGAGCTATTACTATCTGTCCTAATTTTGCAGCTTCTCTAATTTCGTTTAGTACAATGTTTCATCCTTTGGACCACAACACACTGGCATCTGCTGTGGATGGTGGTCACTCTGAAACATCAAGGCTATTGTTATCAGATGCTGTTTTCAGAAGAATGTTTAGTCTTAAGGAAAATGATCAAGCAGGTCTCTGACAGTCATTGTTTGGTTGGTTTTTGTTTGCTTGTACAAAGTATGTTTCTAGTGCAGACTATAGGGTTGAAATTTTCTCATCACATCCACGACTTCATCTCTGTTAATGGGACATCATCTACCTGCTGTTCAGGGAATATTCCTGGGCTCTGATTTTAGTGATAGCTGGTATTGTAGCATGCTGTTGTTGAAATAAGACATCCTGCTGCTGTGGAACTACTGAGGCAGCCAATCATTTCCATGATCTCAATGTTCAGGTTCATAGAACAAGATTAAACAGTCCAGGAAATGAAACTGCTCATCCACAGAAGAAATTCACGCACGAAACTTCAACACGAGTAACAGTTTGGACACAGGTAGGCCTTCTGTTATTTTGGCTAGATGTATGGCTGCATATAGTTAGAACATGAAAAGCCATAGGCAGACTATGGGGTCTGTTCAGAACCTAAAGGTTAATTCTCTATCAACAGATGACCATGTCCACCTGCTGCAGCAGTTCAAGCTTGAGCCTGAAGAAAGGCCTGGAGAAGCTGACGTGAAACATTCCAGTCTCCTTTGGCCTCCCTCCTTTTCACCACGACAAGTGTTAGAAAAAAACATGGTTACCCTACCTTTGTAAGGAGATGGGACTACTGTTGACATTTACTTAACATTTCCTTTCACCTTTCTTGAGCTGGTAATTTAACAAAAGGGCAAGTTTTATTTCTTCCAAATACTAAACAAATTTAAGGAATAAAGACATGGCAGTGAAAGGAATTACTGGAAAAAGAACCTTCCTAGGCCTTTCTAAAACATGTCTTGACCAAGGGAGTCGCATGTCTTCAGCTGCACTGGAAGCACCAATACCTCCTCTGGACGGTTATTTGGGGGCCCAGGGAGAGCTGCCTTCTGCATATGAAGGTTTTCTCTTTTGGCCTATCCAGGTCTCCTTTTAAAGACCTTAACTCAGATGAAAGGGATGCCGGCCACTCCACTCTGCTCTTCTTATGTAGTCAAGTGTTGAGCAGCCAATGAATCAAGAAGGTGATTCAGCACAAATGCGAGCTGAACATGACAGGCACTGGACTGGCTCTCATCAAAGCGCCAAGAGCCACGGGGGTAAGATTAATGGAAAAGTGCTAACTAAGAAATACCATTCCTGCAGGAATGTCTTTTGTCCCTGTGCCTGTCGCACTAGCAGATAGAGACATACACTGATCACTGATTTATTGTTTAAAAGTAAATGCAAGAACTCAATAAAAAGAAAGATATGCAATGTTACACAGTGTAGAAGAGCAAAGAGTGGGACACTACCCTCGCTTTCCAAATTCCAAAGGGCACTAAAGCTTCTTCTGGTTTGTTCTCATACAGTTTATATTTGCATGCAGCATAGTATATAATGCATGAAGTATATAATTTCCCTGTCTTGTTGTACAGCACAGTATTTACACCCACTCTAGAAGATAAACCAGCCACTGGAGCTACCAGAGTATTCTATGGAGGCCAAGAATTTGTTCACATAACTTACCACAGTTACACATTAGAGTATTCTCTGCTTCGTAGCTATATCTGGCAGCCTGTTCTTCACAACAAACAAGAATAGGTACGAAATCTACCGCTCAACAAGCCATGCAATCACTGTCTAACAGACCCACAGAAAAAAGCAATTAAGCAAACGCTTTGTTTACTGTATGAAGCCAAAAGTATTACATGGAGGAAAACCACTATTGTTAGGTTCTTTGCTCATTTAACCTACAAATTACTCAAGCAATGTTATTTCTTCACATTTGAGATCTGATCCGGATATTCTTCCTAAGGACTAAGTAGCCATATTTTGGGTTAGATTTTCTATCCAAAAATGTAAACCTTTATCTTACACAATTCACTATTGTCTCACAGCAATTTTGCTATTGCCTACTATTTACACTCCAGACAATGAAGTCAGTTTTGCCCTTTAATTTCCTTGAGGGAAGAAAGGAGGGGGGATAAAAAAAAAAACGACAAAAAAAAGCATACGAATACCAGAAGGAAAATTTTTCCATTTGTACTGAAAATACATTTTCCTACTCCCTTAGTGAGAATTCATTTTGGACACTACACACTAGAGAAATACTCTCCATTTTTGAATTCTTTTTAGAACTCTTCTGTACACATCTCAACAACACAGTAATCTCCAAAGTTTATTTGTGCCTTACTGGAGTTCAGACAGCTCTGCTGAGTGTTGTGCAGAGACAAAAATCAAACTCTTGCTCTGTTTGGTTTTGGGGTTTTTTAATATAAAAAAATTTTTTTTAATAACAATTTGGTACCTTTTTGCAGCAGATGAAAGGGTTTCTTTCCTGGCAACAGAAACAGATGAACTGTGGCTAGTTTTCCTGCTTCCTGTACTCCCGTTAGTTATACATGACATCGAGATAGCTTCTCGGAGGCTTGGCTGACCTAGAAAAAAGCAATATTGAAGAATGTAAGGTTTTATAGCTATATCCAAAGGTCCACATGAACAACAAAAAGCTCTCAGTTGTGGACCTGGTATCACACAGCAGCAGCCTGAGCATTCAGGGTAAACATCCAGTGACATATATACATGAAACCTTAACCTAGGCAGCTAGACCCGGGAGACCTGGGACACTAAAGCAGGCAAGAATATGCTCTGATAGAGGTCAGGTTCTCTAGTGCCATGATGTCATGACAGAATTATTAAGTTATTTAAGGGTTGTGATTCTAAAGATTCAAAAAAAAAAAATTAAGATTTTCAGTTCCATTTCAGCTGCCCCTTCCATCTTAAAATACCTTTCAGTATATGCTCTATGGTATAGCTATTAGGTTTCTGATACTGCTCACTCTGTAGAACATTTGCCACATCCAGTGAACATTACAGACTCTCTCCAGGGATGAATCAGGAGTGTATATGTGAAGAAGGCTGTTGTCTATCAGATGCCCACTTCACTCATTGCAGAAGTTTAAAACTATGCAGTGAATGTGGGAGGGGATTGAAAAGAAGACAAGGGGGAGCAAAGGCTCTTCTATTTTCAGAGCTGAACACTAGCCCGGCCATTAGCTCCCAGACCTGCCTCTTCCACAGAATGCCAGTGAAATACAAGGCGTTTTACTCAAACCTGACATCTCGCCCTTTCCCACTAACTGTGTCTTTTTGTGTGCCTGTTTTATTTCCAAGGTCTTGCCCAGAGGAGAGTTTTACCCCTTCCTCCTTTAAAGTGCTAGACTTGTACTTTTCCCCTCTGAAGCATGACATGCCCTGAGAAAGATCCCTGGGCTAATCTTACATTAAGCATCCAAAAATCAGTGGTCACTTTTGAGCCCCTCTGTGTCACACCCCCATTTCACAGACAGCAAATTGCTATTGCATCTCATAGGGTTGTGATGGCCAGTCACTCTGACTTCAGCAACAAACACGGAGGACACGACTGACAGAAGAATAACAGGTCTGTGTTCATGGCAGGCTTTGAATAGTGTGAGATAGATAAGGCATGAGGCCACACATTGAAGATAAAAGTGAGGAGTAAAATAGCAGCTGGGGAGAATCGACAGCTCTGTGCACAGAGGACAAACTCACACAGATGCCTTATTTGAACAATACCAGCCATGTGTCACAGCACAGCTCTTCCAAGCAGGTTGAGAGGCAAATTAATTCTTACTTTAAACTACCACATTATATACAAGAGATACCCATCAAGGGAATATTAGATTTCAGAACTATTTGGATGAAGGCAGAAACAGGCTGACCTACACAAACCAAACACTGCTTCAAATGCACCAAGCAGCATGTGATCACATCTGAAATTCAGATCAGGAAAGCCAAAAGGAGCATGCGGAATATCCCAGGCAAAAATGAGAATAAAGGAAATCTAAAGAAAGTAAAGACACACTTAAAATCCAGGAACAATTCAAAGATCATTGTTTTTCCTAAATTCTGTATATATCAATTTGGTGTAGTTCCTTCCAACTGGTACTTTTTAGACTGTTTTATTGGCAACACAAACATTTGGAATACAGAATTTATTTTAGACGTTAATATATTGTACAAAACCTCTAAAGCTCAAGAGATTTTTCTTCCCTATGTAACTCAGATGAAAGAACAAAAGCATGTGAGCTTAGAAAGCACATTTACTATAGAAGCCTATAAATTAGCTTCTTTTATTTTCAGTGACAAAGTAAGTCATCTTCCTTGTGAAGATGCATTATATCAAGGCCTGTGATTCACTCTTGAACTGTATATGACCTTAACATCTCTGACTGCCCATTGTAATAGATTAATGTCTCTCCAACCAGCTCTAGCATGGCTTTCCAGAAACGTGAATCAGGAGACGTAACAGCAGCAATTCCCAGCATGGAGGGTAAGGCATTCAGTGGGATGTGTAAAGGACAACAGTGCTACAGACAGGGCACAGGAACTTAATTAGATGGGGAACACACTCTCAGAGTGCAAGGAGCACACTGCTACTTTGTTTACTGACAACATCTAGAATAATTCCCCCTACTAGGTGTGGGAAGTGTTAGTTCCTGCTTATGTCCAGGGACAAAACTGATTACAAATAAAATTCTGCATCAGTCTAGTCTCATGACAGGAATATGCACTGCTCTATACAATGATGAATACAATAACAATAAAAAAAGGGATCCAGACAGCAGCTTTGGGTTGTTTTCCAGTGAAGTGGATATTGATGGTAGATCGGCAAAGTACTTCCTAATGTCAACAAGTGGCATGCAAAATCACATTTCAGATTAAGATTTTTGAATTGAAGTAAAAACTATTTTTGCAAAATTACTAACAATTCAACATAACCCAGATTAAAAACTGCAGTGACAATTGTTTTTTCCAAGTGTCAAAAATATATCAGGCTTTCTTACACTCCAGAACAAAATCTCAGTTGTGTGCTACATTCAATGTGCAATAAAATGCAAAAGCAACAAAAGCAGCAAAAAACCCCCTCAACAAACAAAAATCCCCAAACCCCATACTCAACACCCCTAAGAAAGAAGACCCTTTCCAAATTCTCTACATATTGCATGTTAACTAGATATCCAAAACTGACTTTCAAGAATACCTACTTTTAAAGGGAAGAAAAAAATTCAATTAATCATCTGCAATTATATGTAAAGAAAATGCATTTATCTTTTAAACCATGAAAAGGAAAGGCAAGTTGAAGTCCTGTGCACATCCCAGGCAGTGAAGCCTGGCTACTCACAGAGACACACAAGGGGGACCTTCCCAGCTGGGTCAGAAGTCCAAGGAAGCTGACCCACCAGTCCAAACCACACATCTCTCTTAATGACTTTTAACCACAGCATCTCTGCAGTCAAAAGATGTCAAAAATTTACAACACTATAACCTTCTTCACTGCAGAGATAGTCCTTCATAGCAGTCGAGAGCTTTTGCTTCAGAGACCTGGAAATACTGAGGGGGCACAGGAGAACACAAATTCCAGATCAATACACTAAAACAATTGAGTCCTCCCAGCACTGGGCTGCACATCTCAGCCAATATCATGTCACACGCCACCTGCTAGCATAAACAGTCTGAAATTTTTCAGACTGAATAGCACTTAGCTTTATCTGCTAATTTGGAACAAAAGCCAGACATAAAGTGAACGTAGAATGAAAGCCAGTGTATGGTGACCAGGATTAGAGCCAAACTGTCAGAGATCAAAGTGGTAAAAATGTCTTTTATGGATAATGGATTCATCTCTGTTCTGATAATTTTCATAGAATAGTATCTGTAGAGCTCAAAAGAAACATTCTATTAACATCTGTCAAGTATACAAATGTGTGAATGAAAGATAAGTAGGATTAGAAAAAAAAGACCACAATAAACGAAAAATCTATTTCCAATTCTTTATCAGCCTTGATTAGCTAACTGGGGAAAAAATGAAGCCAAGCTGTGAGAGAGAGTGGTAAGTTTGAAAATGTGTGTCCGGTGATAACACGACAGCTCTTCCCTCCACATATACTTACAAGGTGCTAAAGCTGAGAATCAATTAGTAATTCACGTTTCTTCTCAAATCCAAAACTTAGAATATTTATGCTAAAATGTAGTTTATAGTGTTATCAAATATATTTAATGAAACAATTTCCTCAATATCTTTGTATTTTCTGATATTCTCATAGGCAAACTGCCTCTCGTACACAGAAAAACCAAACGTTTGTTTCTCTTCTTCAGGTAATTTCAATTTAATATAAGTAGCTGGAGCTACATTAAAGTTACTTCTCTGGGCACTTAATTCAAGTGGAGTTAAAAGAAAAAGCTCAACAAATGACACCTTGCAAAAATTTAGAAGTTGGTTTTTTAAAGGTAGATTTTTCTTTTTTTTTCCTCCATTAAGGCATACAATATCCAAATCCTTCAACAACCTTTAAACACTTCACTTTCAGCAAAACGTGACAAACACTTCTATATTTCAAATATATTACATGCCATGAGGTTTTCTGCAAATAAAACTGATGCCTGGAAGGACAGAAAACCAATTTAGTACTCTTACTAAACAAGTGTACAGTGTGTGTAACTCACCAGAAAGCCCACAGAGTGAGCTGTGGAAAACCAGACAGAAATAGTTGTACGTTTAGCAGAACGTAAGATTTTATCTGCACTTCCTTCCTAATAGAACAACATCAAAACCAATAGAAATTATGACATATCCTAGACTTAGTTCAAGGTGTCACAATGAATTGTATAAAAGCAGCTAACTGTAGTCACTGCTCTGCTTCCAAACTCTTCAAAGCAGGTCAAGTCCCTCAGCCCATGGAAGATGCTGGCAAAGAAATAGCCTGGGAGCACCAAAACTCTTTTCAAAAAGAGTACTGTATTCTGAAGAGTAGTGAAATATTTTCGTCAGCATTTTGTTTTATTCAACTACTTCCCTTACACACTATGAGTCAAATTTTGATTAAAACTTCTTAAGTAGAAAAAGTGTTCTCTTCTTCTATCACACGAAGACAGGTCAGGGTGAGACACTAGGTCTCAAATAATGAACAAAACAATCAGGATAAATAGTTCAGTTCACTGCCTATGGGTAGTGAACTTCTTCTTTAATAACCAAATTTTAAGACAGAACTAAGTTTCGACAAACTTTATTATTCTTATAGTAATTACAACTAGATGAAAAAATAAATGTTCTTTGTACTTTTGTTTAATGGAAGCCAAATTTCATAAATTCCAACAGACAGCTATTAAACATACATTACTTGTAATCTCTTATTAAAAGGAAGAGAACTATCTAAATAGAAGTTAATAGGCAACAGTTTGAGAGTGTATAGCTAATGCATAAACAACCTGAGTTCCAAGTGAATCTCTCTTAGTAGGTAGGTAAACTAACTTAGATGTTAAGAGTAATTAAATATTTATTTTGAGACTTCCTACAAGATTTTTATAAATAGTGACTCAACCCATATATTTCTAACTTTAAATGATCCTCATAGGGATATAAAACTAATTCTTCAGGTGTTAGGGGAGCCATGTCTCTGTTCTTTGGGCAGGCATTTTAAAACATGCTACAGGAAACTGAAGACTTCTTTGGCCAATTGCTTATTCAAACCACACAGCCCTTTTCCTTCTCCCTTCTATTTTATTTTGTTATACTTTCCCAGAGGCACCATCTACGCGCTCAAGCAATTGCCAAATGGGCTAATTCCAAGCAGAGGAAATAAAATTTTAACTATGGCAATTTGAAACAATTTGATACACTCTGGAAAACAAGTGATGAAAAAGCTACTCAAGTGTTACAAACAAGAAGAAGTTTTCATTTGAAAAAGTTAGTGGCAACACCGAACTCTTCCAACATTACAGTTCTTAGTTTGAGAAGTGTTACGGAGAACAGCAGAGTACCGCTTGAGAAAATTTGCCCATACTGTTCTAAAAAAAGTACACAGATGCACAAAACATACCCAAAACTGTAAGAAGCGTAAGGAAAAAGAATAAGGATACTTATCACCACAACTGAAAATATTCCTCTACAATGAACAAGATTATTAGGTTACAAAACTTTAAAAAAAAACCAAACTCTGAACTTTGCTCTTCAGTTCTCCTTCTTAAACTTGGTTTAGCTGGTTAGTGACCCTTAGTTCATTAATGCCCTCTAGATCCAAATTCTTTGAATAAAGGAAAATTTATGAAGAATATCAGGAATAGTAAGTATAACAGAAGAAAAAGAAAATATTCGGTAAGTCAGAGCAGAAGATAGGAAAAAATGGGAAGAAATGCAGAAAGAACAGATGGCACTAAACCAATACCTGGGAAATGCATTAAGACCTCAAGAGTATCATTATTTGTTATGTGAGTATGCAGCCTGCAAACTTCAATAGGACTTTTCCCATGAGTAAAATGACCCACATACAAGCTTGCCAGGTTTGTTTTAATATTGTGAATAAGAACCTATATCCTACCACTACCATAAGCATTTTCCTATTTACACTTCTATTTTCTGTTTCTTGAACATCTACTGATTAGACAACACAAACATGTACTCAGTAATTAGTACAACTCTGCTTTTTTGAATAAAGACCAAAAAAACCAAAACTCAAATCTATCTTACGCTTTCATTAATGAAGCTTGCTGAACACCTGAAGTCAATTTTTGTTAACATAAACAAAATGACTTAATGTTATTGAAATGAAATCATTGTTGAGATAAGGTAAAAACTACATCTGAAGTACTTTGCTTATATGAGTGCAATGAGATGGAATTTGATGAGACACACTATTTCATACAAGAGAAGGGAGCAGGAAAAGAAGGAAAATTCAATGTGCTCTTCTTATAAAAGCCCAATGCACAAAGGAAAGAAAAAGAAGTAAAAAATACCCCTACCAGCTGCATTTCCAGTACATACCTGCTTTTGCAGGTCCATAAGATCACTGCCTTAAGTAAAATAAAATATCTCTCAGTCTGCCACTCTTCATTGTCATGGGAAACCCGCTCTGCAAACTGCCATCCACTATTCCAATTTCACTTTGTGAGTTGAATTTGCATATGAGTTATTTGATAGCAATTCCTGTCCAAGCAATAGGAAATTTTCCTCCAAAGGTTTAACCTTTGTCAAGCCTCCTCATTATTTCTGAGTCCAGAAAAAGGACATGAACTCTTTGTTTCTCTACAGGCAGACATCAGATGTAGTTTTTCAGCCACAAGCTCATACTCCAGTGAAGTGATTAGTCTGAGATATTTTACTGGTGCCATAGTGTGCCACAAACTTGTCCACACACCCAGAGCCTGATGGATGAATTCTCCTGTTACACACATTTTGACACCCTGGAAGGTTTTAATAGGTTTCCCAGGCACCAGCTGTGAGCCAATCTATCTTGCTGGCAGCCACAAGTACCAGACTGCTTTATGCTTTCCTTTTCTTCAATGTCCAGGTAATCTTTGGTTTTGGAACTTTTTGTGAATGTTAACAGCATCAATCATGCATCAACAGCAGAGGCATGTGGCAATGAGAGTGCAGAGCTGCCAAACACAAATAATTTCCCACCAAAGAAATTCTTCTTACCAAGCCATCCATTAAGAAAGAAAAGAGAGAGAAAGAAAAGAAATAAAATCCATAAACTCATCCCCACACTATGATCCCTACAAGCCCTGTAGCTGCTGGGGACTTGATCCCTCTCCAAGCCCTTCCACATTTCTAATCCTCAACACTATCTTTGGACCTGGTAACGTCTCCTTTGTGTAGTTATTCTTAGCTGTGTGCAGAGATGGAGAAGCACTATCATAGTCTTTTTATTTTGAAAATATTTGCTCTATTTAGAATAACTTTGCATTAAGAAGTTACACGTGAACCCTTCCAGCCTGCTTTTCACTGTGAAATACAGACAAGTGCTAATCCTATTGCAATCCCTACTAGAGGTATCTTCCTTATACAGTATCTCCACTTCATGCTTCACTAGAAGACACTAAGGTGCCTAAAAAAATCTTGCCCTTTATCTTATCTTCTACAGTTCACAAATCCGTGTATGAAGAGCCGTTTTCTTCTGAGACAGAGCTTTACACACAAGATCATAGGCTGCAACCTCCTGACTGAGAGCCCATGAGTTAGAAATAATAATCTATTCCTGACCATGTGAATTTTTTTCACTGGAGACTGGACTGAGTTCAAAATAAGCATGTGACAGAAACGTAGGGGAAAAAAGAAAAACAGACTTAAAGGATAATGCAAAAACTTTATCTTCAGCTACTGTTTCAATTTGTCAATCCACAATAAAGGAAATTAAGAACAGAATTAGCTCACCAGATGTGCAATGCAGACAAACTAGGCAAAGGATGAAGAGATCACTTTTTTCACTAAGTCAAACCATCAACTTCAGAATAAGAAAAATCAGTGAAAAAGTGATCGGGATGGATTTGTCCCTTTCAGTGTAATTCACAGTCTGCTCACAACAGTTATTTTTAGCCTATGAAAAATCTCTCTTCAAAAGACACTGCTGAGGTGGCAACAAGAAAAAAAATTGAGAGGTTTTAGAAAACTCGTTTCAGCAAAAAGTAGAAAAGCCACTCTTCAAACTAGGTTAGTTACTGTGTTGTATTAAAACTCCTTTGTTTGATGGAAAGATTCAGGATGGCTTTTTCAGGTACTATCATTCTTGTCAAGTTCAGTTTGTTTTAAAACTATTTATCTCACTATGTTGCCATACTTCAGATTGAACACATCTCTCTCTATCTATTCAGAAGTATATATACACATCTATTGTCTTTACTCATTATTTATGTCAGAATGTTTTTAAGGGCTGCTGCAGAGGAAAATACTTATGTGATTGAAAGACTCAGCATTTTTTTTTTAAAGAAAATTTACCTATAATATTTTCCATGAAACTCCAATTATTGTAATGCAGAAAACCAGATTCTTGACAGGATCACAAACATCAAAACGAGTTTTGGAGGAATACAGTTATTTTTGCAGCCATCATGACTTGACTAGTAAGAGTCTGTTATATACATGCATGAAACTTCAAAGAAAACAATTACTTCTTGGGTTTTTATTTTTGTATGGCAATTCAGATCATCCTCTAATCCTACTTATTCAAAAAAATGCATTTATCTCTGTTAAAACATTTCAAGAGTTTTTTAGCCATTGAAAAAACTTAAAACACAGAACTGAAAAGTAGAACCTAGGGTATTGCAGAAAGCGATGTATGAACTTGTTTTAATCCCACGTTTATCCTTCAAGTCTAATTTTAGACTCTTATAAAATTCCAGTCTCTGTATGTAAACATTTTCTTCTGTGAATTCTATATACAGCTGATTTCATGATTAACAGTGAAGTTAATGTGCTGTCTGGCAGTATTGGGTAACTGAACACAATGGGAACACATTCACCACAAATTAAGTACAGTGCCAATTAGTCATAATTCATTTTACTTCAATGAATTAAATCATACACGTACATATCTGTTCCTATTCCCATCTCTTTTTTCTCAGTTCCCATCTCTTTCTTCACAGTTCCATGTTGTTGCCATTCATTTGTAGAGATATAATATGACTGAGCTGAAGATATTTTGATATTCCACCCTTCCTCTGCTCTGCCTACCCCAAATCATTAGTTTATTTTAACTGAAGAAATTGACCTAGAGAATTCAGTATGGTCCCAAGACCTCCAGAAAGGAAATAGCCTCAAGGCTTTTTTCAGAACACAGGAAGTTTGCCCTGCCTGTACACAAAGTTTGCTGCGTGTTAGACAGCTCCAAGCCAAAGGTTTTTAGCCATGTTTGTGCACATCCCAGCTCCTCTGCATTTAAATAGGAAGAATAAGGCACTATGGTGCACACGTTTTGCCCACAGTTTTTCACTTGGACATTTTCTCTTAATGGACAGCAGACAGCAGAGTGATTTAGTCAAAATAGCTGCTAAAGCTATATTTAAAAAGAGTTCAAAAAGGAAGCTTCAATCTTGATGAGACCAGACGTAAATCGGGTAGATAAAAGCTGCATTTATAAGCAGAGATGACAAGAGTCTACCATTTAGCAAGCAAGAGAGAATGGCACGATTCAGAGCCTAAGCCAATTAAGCATCATGACTTCCTTCCATCTGGCAGAGAGACTGCAAAAACACTTAATTAAGGAATTTGATCTCTCTGTCATATCTAAAAAAATCCAAACTTTCAGCATTTTCAGCCTATATAAGGCAGTCACCCAAACAAACAGGCTATATTGTATCGGTTCAGTGTTATACTGGCCCTGGTGTAATGCATGCACAGCAAGACTGAAACACAGGGATTGATCCCAGAGATCCCTGTGCTGCATGGTTTGATGGGGTTACATGCAATTATGGTGAATTAAAACTGTGAATTATTTGAAATATGACCTGACCTTTTATATAATCACAGACCTGATATATGCCAGAAACATACACAGCCATAATTCTTTTCAAATACACAACTTTAAGTTCAAAACTCGATTCAAATACTTCTCCAGAAAAGAAAAGGAAATGTCCATAGGGGAGGGGCAGCATATAAAAATTAATGCAAAAAACATCTAGTTTCTTTACTTTTAAACAATCCTACATATTTCAGTGCTGCAATATAAAAGTTACCAGTGACTAACCAAAAGAGAGATTGCTGATACATGGCCATTTCTTACATGAGATCCACTGGTGGATCTGTACTGGAACAAAAATTAACTGTATTCAGAAAGCCTTCTTATTTGGTGGTAATGTATTTTGGTTTTTGTTTTGGTTATAATTTAGCAGCAAGAGGAAATGTAACCTCTAATATGCCCTTTCAGATGAGTAATTTCTAGGCAAAGTCAAAGCTGAGACTCAAAACTGCCCATAAGCCCCAGAACCCCCAGTGGAAGGTTAACATTCCACCATTGAAATTAAAACAGGAACCTTTTAGCAAGAAGTAAGAACAATTTTCAGGGATGTCAAGAAGATAAAAATGTTAGCAAACAGCAGAATTAATAAGCATACCTCAGATATCTGTTGGCCTTCAACACTTCAATACTTGAGATATGTATTTAAGCCACTATTATAAACCTAACCCCTCCAGCTCAAAATAGATTTGCCTTTCCAAATGAAACAGAAAAGAGAAAAAACAAGTGACCAATGGAGAACATTCTAACATGATAACACAGTCTGACTCTAGAAAGAGTTTACCAAATTTGGGCTTACCTTTACTTGGTGCTGATTTTCTCACAGAAGCTACATGGTCTTCAGAGATAGCAAGACGCCTTAGCACGTCAGCCAATGCTGCTTTTAGCACGGTGATTTCGTCTTCTTGTTGCTGCACTCTCAGCTCCAGGGCTGAAAGACGGTCCTGGACATCGGAGGTGCTCGCAGCCGAGATGCTGTCATCTGTGGAGAGGCAAAGCAGAGCAGAAAGAGGCATTTAAATGCTTTGTTCTGAATCAAAAGCCACAGAAAGAGGCATAAACAGCATGAGTACGTCTGTCCCATCATTTTGAAATACTAAAGACATTCTAACAAACGTGTTCAGGCAAATAAGGAATGGATATTACGGCAAACATCGAATTAATGCTTCAAGACAGAAATCATTACTAATCATTAGCTAAGACAAGGCTCAAGGAGCATGACCCTATTAAAATCACAAGAGGGAATGTGCTTCCTGTGAAAAACATGCTTACAAATAGAAGGAAGACTAAAATTAATCTTATTTAAACATCCAGTTGAATTAACCCAAAAGGTATAAAACTGTGGTAAAATTCAGCAATATATCCTTGTGGAACTGTTGAAGAAATTTAACTATGACCCTTAATATTAAAGCAAATTTCAAAGTTAAGAAAAAAGTCCACAGTTGAACATACAAGTACTGTTAACAATGATGTAATTGCATCAAGTGGCAATCTCAATTTAAATGGTCTAGATCAGGGTTCTTAATTTCAATTCCTTCTCTTTAACTTTTTTCACATCACCGTCCTGGATGTGCCAAAAAACATACAACCTTATAACATTTGGCCTGAAGCATAGAGAAAATAAATGCACTACAAAAAGGTTCCAAAAATCTGTTTGGCCACACAGAGATAGATTAGCATTGAAGGCCTAACCCAGCCAAATCTATTCTTCAGTGGTAAAAAGGAAATTACAGCTTCTGCTTACTCTTTGCCTTTGACAGTTCTTTGCATTATTTCTGCCAAGCCAAAATAACACGTAACAGATCTTTGTATTTGGCTGTTCTAATAAATCATAGGCCAATCAGCTAAAAAAAAAAAATCCGTAAAAGAACACGTTGCTCAATCACATGGTACTGAATTCCTTATCCATCCTGTTTAAGACTTCCTAAAAACTCAGTAAGGAACTTCTAATACAGGTTTACAAAAATTCACCTGTATTATACAGCTCATTTAAGTTCATATTCTACAAAATAAACACAGCAAATTAAAATGTAAGAGTAAATAGCAGGTATTATTACTGTGATTCTATTCAATCTAAACTTTAGTTTTCACTAATCGTAGGAAGACGCATCAAGGAGAAAAAAGTTAACAATGAGCCACAATCCTAAAACTCTGATTTTCCCTAAAAAAAAGCCTTAATCTTTGAAACACTTGTATAGGGGCACTTTCAAAATACTTGTAAACAAGAAATTCTGAGCCAAATTCCTCCAATGAATTCACTATGAAAGAGATTGAGGAGTTGAATGCCAACTTCATTCAGTTAAAACATGATACTCACTACTGAAGGACCAAGAATTGAACCAATCAAAATAAAGCATCATAATTAATACTTTCACAACACAAACAAAATTCCTGCAATGAATTAGTAAAAAAACCCCTAAAAACCCCTTAGTAGTGAAATGTATCTACAATTATTATTGAACTGAAAGAAACAGTTAAGGTTACAATAATAAAACGGCCCCTAGATGACAGTTTTGCATATTGCTTTAATTCACTATTTGGTTAAAGCAAAAGCAGAAGTGTATACTTCATGGTTAGTACTATATTCATTCAGGCTGATAAAAAGAACTGCAGGGGAATTAATTAATTAGTAAGGCACATAATGAAATCGAGATCCAGAGACAACAGATTAGAACTTAACAAAAATACCTTTAATACCACCATCCATAATTGTACCTCCCTATATGCAGAAAATTTATTTTAATAACTCCACAGCCCAGCACATCCAATGCTCCCACAGCAGTACTTTACAAACCCAGACCTGTGACAGCTACCCCAGGTTGGGAAGGACTGTGTAAGATTCTTTTATTAAAACCCTCATGTTCAAAACATAAACTCCCATCTGTTTTAAGGAGCTGGCAAAAGCTCCTGCATGCACGCATACCTATGCAGCTCATAAGAAGTAACCAAGGCAAATGTGCATTAATCCATGAAGAAAAGCTTTTACTTTAGGAAAGTAAATGGACTTAAAGTACCATATATTCATATTTCTACTATCCTTAAAATTTTAGTCTTTAAATAGATGCAGTGAACCAGTCAGAATGAACACTCCAGAAAACAATTAGTTCCAAAATATTATAAACTTTGTAACTTCTCTTACACTGGGTAGCAGTCTAAACAAAAGAAAGCAGTTTGACATTTCCTTAAAAAAAGAGGAGAAAAAAAAAAGGGGGCAAACCACCCCCCAACTTAATTTTTTTGCTTTTTTGTTTGCCAAAGTCTTCAATTAATACATATTATCCGTTATAATGGATAAAATTATGGACACATTCCCAGGCTGCATAGATATACAGCAGATCACTATAAAACATTTGTAAGAGGAATAAGTAGCTATGTCAAATCATCATTTTAGAAGCCAAATATTACTGTGTTCCTGTGTAGAGTCCAAATAAGAGTAATTACCAAACCAGGAAAGGCTCCACTGTTGATCAGTCTCTCTGATGAGCACAGAAACAAGTGCTCTGCACATCTCTGGACATCTTTATTTCCCATGAACTACTAACATTGACCAGATTGTTGCTGTTGAATGCCAGCACCCCAAAACTGGGGCACATTAGCTGGCTGCTGCAGCTCCCAAATCCACAGTTACATGACTAATTAGAAACTTCAAAGAACAACAGGAGAGCAAATCTTCCTGCCCTGTAAGGATGAGCTGCAACGCTTTGACCTCCTCAACATATCTGATGAGATGGCAGAGGAGCTGACCAATGTTTTCCTCTGTGAGCTGTGCTATGGAGGCTCAAGCCTTGACACAGGACAGAAAGGCAGAAGGACCCTCAAACTCGACTTCGACCCAACAGCTTGTCAGAGGGCGCAGCTATAGAAATGGGGCATGAGGAGAAGGCCAAGAAGGTTACGCCATTCAGCTGATTCCAAACCAGGCAAAGCAATGCGTCCTGTTGTACAATGGGAGGTTTCCAACCACCAGCGGCTGCTTTGCATTGCAGAGAGAGGGCACGGGAGACACAGCCACTGAAAGAAGCTGGAGAGCAAGGATATCACTGGGAAATCAAGAATAATTTGGTTGATCAAAGAATACAGTAGCACACTGGGAAGACATTTTATTGTTCTTTATCATTCTACAGAAGCGGCATCTGTTTCAAGTGACAACAATCATATATTACCCCGGCAACTACGAGAGAATTAAAACTAATTATTCCCAACCCAAATACCTCGCCCATTACAGCAAATAGTCAACTGAATTCCAACATGCCCTTCTCGGCAGTGTCTTGAAAAGTAACTCAACTGGGATTATCTTAAAAGAAGATGCCCTAAAAGTAAACAAAGCTGGAATCCGTGAGATCATTCTGACAAATCTACAAAAATACACCTTTTCTTCGCAGAAGTTTCCAAAATCTCTCCCAGATTTCTTCTTTCATTTAAAACACATTTTATAATCTAAAGAACTACTTCAAAAGAAGTTCAAACAAAAACCCCCCCTTCCTTCAAGGACATGCCCTCTCCCTTCAGAGAGGAAACAGCTCTTACACAAGAACAGTCAGTCAGTGTGAAGCAAAATTCCACCTCCTCCCTTCCTCTTCTCCCATTCCTAAACATGTATCCTTTCCCTCGTGCTGACATAGACATACATCTATCCAGGCCTTCCATAAGCCACTCTTATTTTATAAAACCAGAGGGAAATTTATTTAAAGATGGAAACCAGATAAGCAAATAGAGCAAGAAATTTGTAAGTGCAGTTGACTATTGATTCATCCAATTTATTTTAAAAGTACCTTTTTAGTTATCTGGTTATTCTTATTATAACCAAACAGCACCGTTTCTGATCTGTTGGTCGTGTTTCTCAAGCTGTTGATGACCTACGCCTTTAAGAGAGCCACTTAAAGTGAACAAGAACAAGATCCATGGTGGAAAAAAAGCACCATCTACAGTGCTCGCTGGTAGTAGTGAGGAGACATCCACACAGATGTGAATCTAAGGTATTTCAGTCTTAAAAACTGGTTTAAGGTAAGAGTACTGGTACTCTAATGACAGCAAAAACATGTTAGGTCTAACCATAGAGCACTATAACTTTCAAAATAAGATGTTGTTATTTTTCATAGTTCATCAGTTTGATTTTTAATTTTAGCCAGGTAAACAACAATTCTTCCCTTGCTTTTGGAGTAAGAGGAGATACACCCAAGATGCTTGTATTCAGCACTCATGAGACACAAGGATGACCCTAAAAACAAGGGTTCATTTCTCATAGTCAATGAACTGCATTGAATAAACAGTTCACTCTGTGTGGGACTCCTCACAGAGCCACAGGCATCAAACAACTCGTAGCAGATCAAACAAGGCAGCAATTCCAGCTGCCCCTTAGACTTGGGCCAGGAACTCCAAAAGGGGTATCCAGAACATAGTGATAGTACTTAAACCTCCCAAGCCACTCCTCTCCTCACATGTCATCTAGCAGGCATGTGAGGGTAACAGCATTTGAAAAGCATCACCCCTCATCATTTCCTGCCTAGGAGAAATTTGAACTGGCTACATTTGAAAAAAATATATCTTACTACTGAACTGTCTATTCTGGGCCCCTCAACAAATCCAGAGCATCCATTATCACTCCTCTGAGCCAATTCCTCCTGGCTTTAACTAAACCTAAGTAAGGAATTTATTTTAGACATAAGCAGCATTTCAGAAAAACAAATTCTACAAAATCCAGCACATGGGAATTTAAACCACAGGGTGGAAAATCCTATGTTTTACCCAATAAAGCCACATAACCCACAGGCAATTTTAAAACCCTGGCTGTTAAGCCACCCACAGCATTTTCTGTATTTTCCCCAGAGTGGTAAGAGCCTTTCATTAGAGAAAAGCAACAGAAATTATTGAGACTGGTATAAAGATCTGGCTGACAATTTCAGGAGATAAGTGTCCCCAAAGAACCTTTGCTCATTAGGACCATGATCTGCTCATGTGTGAAGGAAAGTACGTATTTGTATAGCTTCCAATTTTTGTTCTAAAGAGCCCTCAAAAATTTGACTCTGGATGAGGCTTGTATTACCAGAGAGATACCTGACAAATTTATTTTTCCTACCATGTTATGAGAAAGAAAACTCTGCAGTTTTCTGCAGATCACCTGTCTTAAGAGTAGCTTATAAAAGGTGCAAAGATCAAGAATTATGTTCCATATCTGTAATTTGTAATTTTCAACAACAACAACAAAAAAGTAGAATTAAGACTCCATACTTTTGCTCACAGTATCTCCTCCAAACGACAGCACAGGCACAAATTATCTCAGTTTTGTAAAGGATGTGAGTCATGGAAAGAACACAAGAATGAGAATTAAAGCACACAACATGAACACAGAAGATTCAAAAAGCTCCCCCCAACCCAAATGATACTTTAGTATTAAGTATCAAGTTCTAATTTGCCCCTAGAACCTAGAGCTAATGGCATGGAAGTGGAGTGGGAAGTTCTTCCCAAGCTCTCTCTTCCTGGAAGTGCAAGACTTTGACCTTTAACTCTCTCAATTACCCCAAATATCTTTGACTTCCTTTGCTAGTTTTCCATTCTTTTCCCTAATCTTCCAATTTTTCTATACCAAATTAAAACCAATACACTGCTTGATCTCACACTTGTTGCTGGTGACAAAAGTATAAGTATTTTCTTTATTTTCTTTTTGGAATAACAATGCAGATGTTCTGAGATAGGTACAGGTAAGTCACTGACTGTAGACAGTGCAGTATATTAACATTTGCAATACTAGCTAAACCTTAAATTTGTCTCCTCCAAAGACATCTCTTTAGGTTTTCAAGAAGAACACATGTTGTCACACACCACTCATTTGCTCAGGATTGATGCTGCACGAGGACCATTACATCAACCAGGCTGTCTTCCTTGCATAGCTCATGAGATTTTTTTAACATTTCACAGACCCGTCTAATTTTAGCCCCCTACAAGTAGTTAATAATGATAAAAAAAGGATATATTACTCTACGCTAGCCTTTCACAAACCATTTTGAACACAAGTCCACAGCAAGCAGTAAGTTTATTTGCACAGACCCCACTGCAGAATAAGACCACAAAGCAAGACTGCAACGTCTAGTGGATAGTGCCTTAAATATCAAAAGTCATCATTCCAACAACCTATCTGTATTTTTAATCATAAACCATGTAAAAAGATCTCTTATTGTTCACTTTAAAATACAGCAGTGCAATCCACCATGTGATGGGTACAGAACTTGGCATGAACAAACCCAAAAAACACCCCCCCACCCAAAATAAAAGAACCTAAGCAAAAAATCCCACTAGTCTTCACTCAAGCCTGAAAATCTAGACTGTATCTAAAAACCTCGGACAAAACTCAGAGAGGAATATAACTTATGCTGTTAACAATTTATGTATGACTTGAATAAATGTAAACTGGACCATCTGGAAAAGACTTATACACATCTCTACATATCTGTGTAGATAATCACACACTTGAAACCTCAATTTACAAAAATAAAAGGGAGGGGCCATAAAGTATAAATTTAAATCATTATAGCAGTGCATTACATTTCAAAAGAACAACAAAAAAGTACAACTACATTGGGAGAAGCTTCCTTAGAACTTCTCCATTGAGCATGACATATATTCCTTTAATGACTGTAGTGATTTGTCTGTAGATGATCCACGAGACGATTTTGCTGAAGCCGTGAATATTCTGCAGTGCAACAGTTGCTACTGACCTTTGATATTGAGGACTGCTTTATGCTCAGTTTGAAGCAAGTTCATGTCTGTGAGCCTGCATCATTACATTATAAAGAACATGACCTGTGTTTTCAAGTAGCTTTATTTGAAAGGGTTGTTCTGACATGTAAGATGATTTACCACTTCATGCCTAATAATTAGTAGCTCTATTTGTATATGCTAAACAGATTTGTGCAATAGGCTCTTATATATTTTTTCCTGACATAAAAAAGCTAAGTAAAGAGAAAGATTAAAAGACGACACAAAAACATTGTGACAAAAAATAACCAAATAACAACCACAAATTACAGAAGATAAAAATATTTTTGAAATATGCTTGTCTGTCTGCTGCTGTAAACACTCAGTTTTAATGCAGATAATCTAGAAATACATCAGCATGAGATTCACAGGGCACAGCTCCACTCATGCTGTATTTGACCAACATGAGTGTTCTGCTTGCCTAATTTCCAGTAACTGTATAACTTATTGGGCACAAAAAATTTGTATTTCCTACTTGCTGATACTAGCTTTGATAGGCAGACTGCAAAAACAGAACAAACACTTACAGACACTTGTCATATTTGACACTGGTATCCATGAGATTACTTGAGGAGGCAGATAATCATGCAGGCACTGTCTCACATCCCTCCCCAACTGCATATTTCCTATCAGCTCCACCTCCATTGAGATGCATCTCAAGAGTAAGACCATTCACGGGCTTTTCCCCACCCACTGCTTAAGAAGCCTTGTGGTTTTTAAGTACTTTTCTTCTCCTAACATTGCTTGGCTCTTGATGCTCCTGATATTGTTCCTGATACTGCTCTTCAACGCTTGGCCTTCAACCAGCAACACAAGCCCTTCCCCTTCCAAAATATTGCTTCTGCTACAAATCAGCAACCTCTACACTCCATAGACAGAATTCACAGTGGCTAAGGGCACCTACTTGGTATCTCCCATATAACTGGCTCAGCAGCAATGCCAGCCACTCCAAGCTCTTATCAACATTTGGTGCCACCCTATTTTCATGTCACAGTAAGGAGAGGGGCAGGGAGCATCTTTTCTAACACAGAGGCTTGGAAATTCACACAGCAACCTGAGACAGCTGCAATAAACTGCTCTACTGTAAGTTACACATGCATTCACACTTTAGCACACAGATTAGTATTCCTTTGCTGGAAATATTTCTTGTTGTTCTAGAAGTGTTAGAGAATTTCCATTCTAAAATGCTAATTTAACAAACTGAGCATGAAACGATGTAGGTTAATCCCCTGTCCCCTGTCCTCTCTAATGGCCAAATTGATCTAGCTAACATTTTCTAAGGAAATAGCTTTTCATATGCTGAGGAGGGACCACATCCCTGAGGTCTTCCTCTTCACCGAGGGCTCAGCCACCACCCACCTCCCTGCAACAAAAGCAGAGGGCACCCAAGCCACCCTATGGAGAAACTCAACAGGCTTTAGCTCTGCAGGACGGAGGCAAAGCCACGCACTGCCTGGGGTTCCAGGGTGGCCACAGGAGGACGCCCAGAGTAGGAAAGCACCTCTCCCGCACTCCCAAAGCCTCGCTGAGGAGGAGCCTGCATGCTGTGCCTAACCTAAAACACCAGACATCAGCGCGGAAAAGTGCTCAGCTCTCACAGGTACCCCACCAGAAGCCATCAGGCTTTCGACATGTACAGGTCAGTCCTTCCTATGCACTTTGACAATCAAGCCTTTCTAGTTTCAAATTAGGCAACTACTTAATTAGAAAATTAGGTAATTAGCAGATGCTTTTGACCTTAATCTCTTTTTAACTTCACTCTTCATCTGTTAAATGAAATGAAATTCATCAGCCCACACTGCATAAAGGTTAATTAACACTTGTGGACTACAAATGAACTACCCTAAGTGCTGCAGCAAGGTCAGCATTTAAATGCATGCATTTTCTTGAGAAGCAAGATTAAAAGCCTTCCCATAAAAGTAACAGAGAGACACGCAAAGAAAATAAAGGTAACTCAAAATTCCAACCCGCTTTATAGGAAGAATCACCTTTTCAGAGTTCTAACTTGGAGGAGACTATGACCAAGTAATTAAAAGCTGCATCTTAATATCTTTATGATCCAAAAGATTTTATATAGTCTTGAAGAACAAACCTAATTCTGACTTTTAAATTCAGTCTGACTTCCCACTTAGAACACTCTTCTTTAACCTTATGTCTTTAATACACAAATCTACAAAAAGATGGCAGCATTGATTGTCACTATCTGCTCAACACAATGAATGAGGATAACCACAGTCAGGCTCAGACAAAAGTACTGCGATCCAGAACATCTCAAAGTCCAGTGAACGCACAGAGTTCATGGAGAAACATGGGACTATCTGAAACACTGGTTTTCCCGGAATATTCTGCAAATTCATTTGCACAGACAGGTACCAGCAGTTATGTGGCAGGCAAGGAAGCTGGTGTGGAGGCTTGTAAATGGAAAGGGAGGGAGAGGAAGGATGGGAGAAGAGGAAAAAAAAAAAGAGCACTTGCAGTCATCTCAGATTCTCCATATCTCTCTGCATCCCTCCCTTCACCCAGGACCACTTATTTTTCAACTGATCTTGCCAGAGTGATGGTGCTAACTCATGCTCAAAGTAGTGTCCATACATCTAGAGAATTTTTTTTTTCAGAATTTAAGCCCCAATTCATACAGGTTACCTCTGATTATCCAAGCTCTATTTGCAAAATATATTTCCAAAATATATACTTTCCTAGTAACACGTGAATAAAATCCAAGTTTGCAAAACATTCAATCTTTAGACTGCAATAACACAGGGAAAGCCCAACATTCCCCATCATTGGCAGTGCATCTCCTCTGCTGCAAAGCATTTGAATTCAGTAGTACCAACATAGTTTTGATCTGACATTTATGGAAACCTTCCAATACCTTAAATATTTATTGCTTATTTGGGCAACTAACTTAACTGGGTTTTTGTTTGTGGTATGCTTTTAACAAGTACGTTTTTGCCCCTGAAGAAGGAAGTTTCTACTCTAAGACTGCTATATTCTCATCAGTTCTAGAGCATCATTTCAGCAGCAAACCAGAAAAGCACTGAAATCATTAAGTGAGATAACATCAGGCAAAGCAAAATACCCTCTTCTTTTATGGATATATTTTATTTTGTACCATGCAATGTTTACTTACAAAATTCTACTCATCTCAGATCCCGGCACACAAATGAATAATCTCTAGCTTCTGTTATCTAACAATCAAGTTAGACATTATCTCTGTAAATAAGTGTTAGAACATTTCTGAAATTTTTTGTACTGGCTGCTTCATTGTGCTGCACATTTCTTTCCCCCAGGACTCATAAATATCTAATTTGTAACATCAAAAATACCACTGTCCAAACCAAGTTTCTTTGATCTCATTCTGTGCTATTCTAAGCCAATCTATTGTAAACGTCACTATGCAAAACTCTATCAAGAAAAATAGAATCCTGGCCTATAGTACTAATTTCCTTTCCCAAAGAAATACAGACCTCCTTCTCCCAAAACACTCATCTACCCTGCAGGGAAAGCCTTCCTTTTCAGCTCTGCTGGAAAAAGCAGGGTCTGAGCATTTTTGTGCTCAGCAGAAATGTGCTTACACCAGAGCAGGGGGAGGCAGCAGCGCTGGCGTACACAGCGTGTATTTCACAGCTCTTATCGTGCCAAGTCACAGGACACGGTGATTTCAGATAAAGGGAAAACCTGTTTTGAAATAGGCTTACTGACTCACTGCCTTATCTTAGTTTTGTGGTATTTCAGGTATAGGAATTCCTTCCACTTACTCACAGCCCTATGTGGCCGCTGCTTTATTACCTCTCCATACCAGAGCCCGTTCAGTAAATGCCAACTTTCAACTTCCTCTCTGACAAGCTAAAGTGACCTTGAAGAGTTATTGTGCTTTTTCACATCTTCTTATCCAAAACCTAAGGATGACAATACACACTCTCTCTTGTAAAAAATAACCTCTAAGAGACAAGCCTTCTGGTGGGAGTATTCATTCCAGAGTTAGTTTGTCTCTCATGACCATCCACCCACAGCTCTGCCACAGCGGGGCCGGAGCAGCTGGTTGTGATTGCAAGCCCATCATGCTCCATCCATCCATCCATCCATCCATCCCACTGGGCAGCATCTCCTGCAGAAAGCACCCCTTAGCCCAGCTCTGTGATACAAATGTTACCCTCGCTGCTGCAGGGGAAACCATCTCGCAGTCCTTCAATCTGTCCTGTGTCTCATAAGCAAGAGCAGGCATAAGGTTTGGGTTTGGTATTTTTAAAAGCCCACTGCTTCTTGGGAATGCGAGACTAAGGCTCTCTAATCACAAGCTCACTCCACCTCAACATATGCAACAGCAGCAGTCAAATTCCTGCTTTTGTTTACCTCCACCAAGAAGCTTCCCCAGCTTCTGCAACTGCTTGCAGCTTTGTTACTACAGGAACACCTCTTGTTTACTCCAGGTGGAACCAAACCCACAGCAGTTTTGGTTGGTTGGGGTATTTTTGCATAGAAAAAAACCTGTCTCCATACCAATCATACTATAGACATAGCTAAGCTGCTTGATTTCAAGGATAAAGCACATGGCTCCCACACAGCCAACCTGGAAGGTGGTATCTGCATCTACTCATCACACATTAGTCACAATCTCCAATTCGGTTACTACACAGGAGGAACTATTGAGAAATAAATGGAATATGTGCACACTGTGTGTCATAGAAAACATGGAACAGAGAGCAATAAGAAGTATCTATGCTGCTGAAAGTCAACAGCCACTCTCAAAAAGGGGGTCTGAGTATAAATACAATTAAACTGCCTGGTTCTTTAGTTAAGCTCTTTTCGCTTTGTTATGTTAGCAGTTAAACAGCCTCGGTGAAGTAACAGCTGTAAACAAGGTGTGGGTGGAAAGCATTGCTCACACCTTTCCTGCTGCTGTGGCTGCTGCTGCCTGACAGGAGACTGACTGTCCTGCAACAGGCTGATTCTCAAGAGCTGTAGAAACATTTAATATTAACGTTTGTTATTTTATAGTCTTTTAAACGATTCAGACTGCAGATCTATCTTCAAGTGTTGTCGCACTCTCCTTAGCAAGGAAACTATCAGCAAGTTTCCACAAATGCTCTAAAAACAAATGAGGCAATTGTGAAATGAAATGGATTTAATTCATGAAAAGGAAGAACTCTTGAACAGCATGGCAGATACCTGTATGTGCAATCGCACGTATATTTTATAAAGCTGCAGCTAGACTGCTTCCTCAGAAATGAATACATAAAAATGAAGCCAGTTTCAATCATAATTTCAGTTGCTAATCGTAGCACTATTACTCCTAAAATGGAAAACTCCCCAGAAAAGGGAGGAATTAGGTGTCATCTTTATTTAGGCCAAACCACAAAGCAGATTTCAGAACTAAAGCAAAGCAAAACAAACACAAACACTCAGAAACAGTGTTGCATGATGCTACAACTTCCCAGAGAAAAAACCAATCACTGAACAGAACACTTTGGTTGACATAGGCGGGTTAAGATCTTCTAATATTACACCTTGAATGTATTTTATGTAAAAGTCCTACACGAAATTGAAGTATCACAATCGCTGTTAATAAACCACATGAATGTGTACATGGAATTTGCTTACATGGGAAAAACCCCTGTTCATAGGGATACTTTTTCCTTTCTTCTCACAGGATCCTGTAGGAAAACACACTTCTGTGTGGAATGTTTGCCAGATGTGTACACTCAAAAGGGATATGTCTATCAAAGTTGCTTAAATACATCACATCTTGTATCATAAACAGATTACTTATCTGATCTTTCTACAGATGGGGTCTCTGAAGCATAAAAAGTCTTTAGCTTTCTTTTCCCACTATTTGCTACAAAGCAACAGTTTTTAGGTAAAAAATGTAGCCCTGCAAATAGCAAGGGAGACATGACTGATTATGGATATATCCAGTATCGCAAAGACTACAAGTGCTACAAATATTTGATAGGAAAACAAGACTTGAATACAGTTAGGACTAAGTAACAGCAGTGTCACAAACTACAAATAAGTTGCTTTTTTTTCCAATTTACTTCCTTCTTCCTCAAAATTAAGGCAGTATTTAATGAAGAACTGATAACAATCAAAGCCTCCTCAGAAATAGAAATTTTCATTTGCTAAAGTACATGATTTCAAAAAAAAAAGCAGGAACGTAAAAAGTACACGAGCACCAATGCAACCAGAAAGCCTCTGAATTGCCATTCAACCCACCACTGCCACATCAGGTGTCGGTCCCTTGCAGACCTTAAAGCTCTTCTCTGGCTATCACTGGGTAACACTTCCAGCTTTTCATAACAGATCAGGAACAGCAACTCTAGGTTAGGCCCGCCTGAACCCACAGAAATAAAGTTTACAGATTTTTTACTAACACACTCCCACCCCAAAAGTGAAAAGTACACTGGAAAAAGCTACATATTGTAGGTCTCCAGTGTTTGCAATTCAGTTTTATTCTCTTTTTCAAATCCTGGAGATTTCTATTTGTTTGATAACTGTGGGGGGGAAAACCTAAAGCCAAAAAGGTAATAGTTACTCTGAAAGCAGCTATTATCTTAAACCACTGAATTATCTAGTTTATTCCACTAATGCTTATGTTTTAGAACTGATTAATTCCACATACACTTACTAAGCATTAGCTACGCTAATTCAGCTATTTATACATATAAAAGAACCATCCAGGAGCACACTATTTACGCATAATACTGCCAGCCAAAATAACAGGATCCTTCAAGCATGAAAAATATTCCTCCCACCAAAACAGAACACATCAACAGGAACAAAATTATTTTATAACTTTTCAGCATCTTCTAACCTTTCAAATAATCTTATTTGATGTCTTTTATTTTATTTTTAACAAAATGTGGTTTTTGGGCTGCAACCTGGGATATGGCCACATTAACCAGCAGGGAGCAAGCCCAAGAGAGAGTTAACAGCATCACAGCTTCCATGCAGTAACTACTCAAGCACACTGCTCTGACTCAAGACTAAATGCCAGCTTGTTTAACCTACTAATCCACATTTACTAACCCACTGTGTCAACATGCTCGAAGTTTCCGCCTTCACTTAGCCTTCCGCAACTCCTGTGCAAGCCCACGCTCCAACTAGGTGTGACCATTCTTGCAGCCTGCACATTGCACAGGACAAAGTTCTCACGCCAGAGCGCTCCGTGACACGCAACCTGTACACCTGGGAGAGCTGGGGAAGACCTCGCAGAAAGGTGGAGAAGATAAGCGACCCTGCCACAGCAGGGCCAGGAGCACAGCTCTGCCCCCACCAGCTCCTGCCAAACCCCTGCCCAGCCTCAGGGCCACTCTGCCACCACCCACAGAACGTAACCCCAGTACAGAAACTGCACACCATCAGTGCAAGCCACTCAGGGTGACACCTGCTGCTCTGATTTTTTCACCTCCATCATCGAAGAAAAGCAAGCTCAAAAAACACCTTAATGTTCAAGACATTGTGCCATTTATTTACCAAAAATGTAAAATCATGCAAAAACCTGAAGGGTCAGCTCAAACCAGGTTCTTGTGGAAGGGAACACTCCCTTTGATGCATTTCATAGGTATCAGAAATTAGACTGTGGATATTACCATGGTTTTAAATGCTTCTGAAGAGCTTCACAGGCAAATAAGAGCAAACTTCAACAAATTCATGCATTTTTAGAACATACAAAGAACAGAAAAGGTGCTGGAAGAGAAGAGCAAAGCAAGAAGACATGTCACCTAAATCCTGTTTTCACGATGCATAAGGGCATCTTCTCATCACACAATAAAGAACTGTGACTAATGGCTGTCATATCTGGTTATTCCTTCTTCCCTGCTCACAGGGCAGGATCTGCATGTCCAGCACTTTTTCTGTATTTCTTTGCAAGTTCTGCTCTCAAAGCTGCTCTGGCTCTCTGCAGAAGGAGTAGGTTGAAGAAGCCTTTTAGCTGTGCAAGCTGCAAGAGAGAAGTTTCCAATGCCACCTCTTTCCTGCTGAATTTACTTCTCTGTGTGAAGCAGGGGTGTGATGTAGGGTTCATAAAGATACTTTCTTAATCGGGATATTACTCAAAATTTGAGAGTAGAGACTCGGTGCTGAGAAAGTGCGTGCAGTCTGAACCTTTCTATCTGACCTTTAATGACAAGTTTGCTGCGTCAACTCCACCTCTGACATTTCACCAATTTTGATACTTCAGCAACTTCAAGTGTGGCTTGCAGTTGCTTCAACTTGCAATTACTTTCTGCAACTACTAAAAAACACTAACCATTACCCTGCACAAGGCACTATTATCTCCTCAACCCCCTTCTGATGACTAATACATGTTCCTAGAACTGTTACGAGCCAGCTAGAGACCTGAACTGGCAAAACAGAAAAAACGTTACCCAAAAATGATACTACAGTTTTAAAAGGTAACTATGAAGTTAAAGAAAGGAGACTTCCACTGAGTCAAGGTATTAACCGTCTAAATAGCGTGAGATGAAAATCCCTCCTGACCTTTACAGTATTTGCAATTTTATGTTGTATACACACAGCACTGCAGGCACTAGAAAGAAAAAGGCTCTTGTAACACCCAAATACTTGCAGCACAGTCTCTTATGTCAGATACTAATTAAAATTAAGTACTTTTGCACCAGCACCTGTGCAGGGAAGCAAGGCGGCAGGAACAGCAGCATGTGCCAGCCGCTGTCACTGCCGGCCAGCGAGGCAGGTGGCAAAGCCAGTGCCAGTCGAGGTGCCCTCCACGGCACAGTGACAAGCCCCTTGCCAGAGGCACCAAGCCCAAGGCAGGCTCAGTGTCACTCCCCAGAGAAACCATGCAGAGCCACGGCCACAGCCCCAACTTTACCATCAGTGTCTCCAGCAACGGGCGAAGCCCCACTGTGAAAAAACCCTAATCAAACTCTCCACTAGTCTTAACACTAAAGATGCATACAAATGCATACAAACCAAGAGTCTGAAAGCAATCAAGCTTAAAAATACCGAGTTTTGGTATTTTTGTTTGGATTTTTTACCCGTTTATAAACACTAATTTCAATGCCAAGTGTCACTGGAGGCAAATATTTAATCTAGAAGCATGCCAGCTGAAGATTTGCTTGCAGGTAAATATTTCCCTTGGTCAAATTCAGAATTTCTATCCTGATCTGTATTATTTGAGATAAATTCTAACCCATATCCAACATGATAGCTATGCTCTTCCTAAAGGACATGTCCTTGTCTTAGCTTTAATTATAAAAGGCTAATTAGAAAAAGTAGAAAAAAAGAATTCTTTCCTACTGACAGCAGACAAGCTTTTCTAAAAATTTGATTAAGCTGCCTATCAGCACTTGTACCCTGTAAGTTAAAAGGAAATGCTAGTTCTTTACTGCTGAATTAGGAATTAATTTTTAGCTTTTCTTTAGCTAAAGAAACGGGCGATTAGAGGTGTGTACAATGACACCTGTGCACAAAACAAATCACAATTAAAGGTAGAAAAGTTCCTATAGAAAAGTATATCACCATAGGATACTTATTTTTTAAAAATTAAGTTATACCCAAAACCCTCACCTGAAATACGTTAGTATAAAGCCTTAAGCTCCTGTAAATAAAGCAAGAATGAGCATGTATGGTCCAATAAAAAGAAGAAGAAAAAAAACTTTCTACAACTTAATCTCAGGCTTTTCCATACTTGTTACCAGTGCAAAGTTGCTAAAAGCCCTCAAGGCTGAAGTTCAAAATTTCATAGGAACAAAGCACTTGTTGACTCTCCATCATACCAGTTTCTTATCACTCTAACTCTACACGCAAGCCAACACAAAGTCATTGGAAAACTTGATATAAACATATATTAGGTTTAACTGTACAAGTAGGAATCAAGTTTTAAATCAACAAAACACACTATCCTGCTAAGAATATCCAAAGCTACATTTCCTTTTAATTACAAATGCTAACTCTTATCCAGCAAAATGCCCAGTCTTTTATCAAGATTTTAGTCAAAATAATTTCCTAAGACACAGAAAAAAATTAAAATAGAACATATGAATCGAGAAAAGAATGCATTTCTTGCATCTTATTTTGCTGGATTTCTATACAAACTTCAAAGTTAAGTCCATTAAGTCACACTCACTTTAGAACTTCAAGATATGCCTCAAGCTGTCTCAAGTTTGAGACACTGCTACATTTTTTACAATCACAGAAACCCTTGTAAAAAGCCATTAAAGTCAGTGGAAATGTTGGTCACATAAACCTCTACAAATTGGTAACAAAGCTCCAAGCTATAGACATAAAAACTGCTGTTCTTTTGAATTTTGTTCTGAAGACAAACAGCTAAACATTAGCTTTTCTTTTTCTACAAATTTTCTACAAAAATCCTTGCAAGCCTGCAAAAAAATCGTACAAAGCACTTAGAGTGTTAACATTTTCAATTTACCCTCTCCTCTTTCTCGAGGGTTGCAACATCTTGAATTCTAAACCAAATGCTTTGAATTCTGAAGCAGATAAAGTACAGTGCGCATTGATCACTTTAACAAAGTACACTATAGCAAGGTCATTCTTTTCTTCCACTAAATGCCCATAGAAATCTATGCATTAAGCACTTGCTCTTAGTTCTTTTTTTAGCAAACTTTCCTGTGGACCATCGTATTTTCGGCCACAATTGTAAGGTTTTACACGCGAGATGCAGCACTCCTATCCGGACTGCACGGCATGAATCAGCAAACAAAGAACGGGTGCTCGGTGACGCCTGTTTCATTCGCAGTAAACACCGTGTACAAGAGGAACACGCTTTATCTCTGACAGGATTTCTTGGTTAGGGTTATTTGGCAGGTCGGTCTTTTTAAGACCATGTACTTTTGATAGCTACAGTCAGAATGTTACAACTAATTACCTAATTTGCACTCAAGAGAGACTGTTTTGACAGCAGCTGTTTAAAGAAAGGAAATATTCATTGAAATGTTTCATTTTTACTACGAAACGGGTAAAAACAAAGGGAGAAGGAAAAAAACCCCTTAGTTCTGAAGAGCAAATACAGGTTCCCCAGGCAGAGAAAGCTGCAGCGGGCGCAGCTCTGACCTCCCCACGCTGAACGAGCCTTTACTGCCGCCTGCCTGAGGCCCCACGAGTCCCACCGGGGCTTCCTCCGACTTTTCCTTCGGAGAGCGTCAAACCGAGAGGTCCAAAGGAAGGGCTGGACACGCAAGAGCCGCCCTTTCACGAGGGCTGCGAAAGGTCCCTTGCACGAAACTTTTCCCTGTTCCAGCCTCGGGCCGTCGGGACCCACGCTGCTCCGCGCCTTCTGTCCAGCCAGCATTAACTTCATCATTTATCGCCGCTATCCACACACGTCTCGATTTTATTTAGTTATCCTTTTTTTTGTTAATTTTGTCGCGGTGCGCATGCCGCACGGCAGGGAGCCCTTCAGCCCCTGGGCAGGCACACCTTGCGGGCTGCTGACGGGGACGCGGAGCCACCCTCACACCTCGCAGGGCAGAGTCTACCCCGGCACTGACAGGCTTGCCCTTCTCCCCTCCAGGGATGGGAAGAGCGGAGCGGAGAGCGCTGGGATCACTCCGAGCGAGCCCTCCCGGCGCGGGGCAGCGCGGTACTTTACCCGTGCAGAAGGCGGCGAGCGCCGAGGGGTCGCAGGCTGCGGCCAGGCAGGACAAGCCTTCCTCCATCCCCGCGGCCGCCAGCGGCGCCGAGCCGGCCCCG
>VZTE01005042.1:805007-826032 GCA_013397775.1 Eulacestoma nigropectus | reverse complement strand
GGGCCGGGCCGGGCCGGGCCGGGGAGGGGAGGGGAGGGGCCGCCCGCAGGCGGCGGCCACGCGCTCCCTGCGGCACCGGCCGGGGCCGCCGCCCCCCGGGGCCTGCTCGGGAGGGAAGCGGAGCCGCTCCCGAACGGGAAACCGGCGGCTGCTCGCACACGGGCAGGGTACTGCACCCTCCCCATAGGGAACCGCAGCAACCGGGAACCGACACCCCCGCCCCGGTGCCGCCGCGCCGCACGGTGCTCACGGCCAGGGGGCACACGGTGCGTGGGCTACAAAGAGCCCACGGCGACCCGTCTGTCCGCGCTTTGCGCATAAAGAACCACCACAAATGACTAACGACAAGACCCTCGGTCGATGCAGATAAACCATTATTGTTCCAAAGCATGTCTGTCTGTCTGTCAGGAACGGCACAGATCTATCGTCAGTCACAGCGCGACGTGAGGAGTGACAGGAGCAGTGACACGGGGAGTTCACACGGGGGGGGAAGAAGGAGGCAGCAGTTTGCTCTGTATAATACTGGAATATTTTTCACATGACATCGTTTCGAGACGAAAAAGCAATGACATCACTGGCAATATACTCATATCCATTATATGAAAACTAAGCAAAATATCACGGCTTAAAAGCAGCAGCTTTGCAAAGCTATCATTCTGTTCAGCAGAAGGGAACTCGTATTACAAATGCATTACAATCTATTTAATGTGATCATGATTTTGTCTGTCTTGCAAGACGAAGCACAGCCAGATGAGAACTAATGAATGCAACATGTGTTCATTCTTTTGGTAGCCGTGCCTGAAGCCAATTGGCAGAACGACTACAGCAAGATAAATGTCAAAACAAAACTATTTGTGAATGTGTACTGCATGTATTTTGACTCTTCTATCATACTTGAAATAGTTTATTATTTTCAAGATTTGCAAGCATATTAAATAACTCTGGATTAAAGTTTAAATTTCCAGACAACAGTGGGATAGTAAAAAAAAAAAGGGGGAGGAGGAGAAGGGAAGTCCATATCTCCATTCAAAAAACAAGGAGGGGCAGCACTTTTTTTCCACCATCAGAAATGGTTGATGAGAAGGTTAATAGGTTCATAAGAATGCATATAATTGAGACAGCACACAACTAGTTTTGTGTGTTTTCCCCAGGATTAACAATCTACATAACTCCAGCAGTATATTTCTTTTCCAGCAGCTCCTGATCGACTGGAGGAATCGACCTCTGCAGTGATCTAAAAAAAGCGATGGCAGTCAGCTGAACACAGCTCTGCAGTATGAAGTCAGCCAGATAACTACCGTGATTAATAAAAGGGGAAAGGACTAGGAAACTGACTGGTGGAAGATGATAAAGTGTAAAAGGCAAGGGCACACAATTAAGGACCCTAATGAAGCCATGGGCCTCAACGCACAGCTGTGGCACTGGGATTGACCAAGAACCCATGTTCCCAACTTGTCCCTATGTTACATCACATCATTAACAATCTTAATTGCAAGATGAAACATTGAGTCTTATCTTGGGTGGGTTGGGCAGACAGAATAATTTAACACACACACTTCGGTATCCTTTCAAACTGAACATTCTTCCCAACACAACTATGAAGCCTTGGAAGATGACAGGCAAAATGCCCCACGAGGCCAAACAGACATTTTATGTCCTGGTTAGATCAGTGCCAAGAGCAGAAAGAGGCTTGATTTGCAATCTTAAGTAGCCATTAGTGCTCTGAACAATGACAGATTACACGCAACTGGCAAGAAGCGTACAATGTAGTTCACACCAATAAATTTCTTTTCAAATATATCAATTTTAAAGTAAAGCACATCATATTAAAAAAGTTAGTATCTCCTACTGTAAAATGAGTATGAAACACTGCTATTTCTGGGCATCTTAAACAGAGCTTAGTGTCTGCTCAACTAAAAGCATACAGGATGAGGCAGAAGGAACCAAAGAAAATGTTAGAGCACCGTCAGAATGATTCTCTGAACTCTAACTTTTGAAACAAGATTTCAGAAGGCCCAGTGTATACAGCTCACCCTGAAAATGGCAGAGGCCCTCTCAACTCACCCATCTCCTGTTCCCTGCTCAGCTGAAGACTTGATCAAAATTCCTCGAGTTGCCTTTAAATCTCTCATGAAAACCTTACCTCCTTGTTAGGATTTTTCTATCTCTGGCCCTTCTATCACACCTGTCCTTCTAAGCAACCTATCTTCAATAGCTTGCCTACCTCTACACTTTTCAAGCTTAAACACCATCTCAGGTCCCTCTTCCCTGCTGTTATTTAACATGAACGGTGGGTGATGAGCAGGTGTGCTTTTTAAGTATTTTAGGCACAAATAATGAAAAAATCATTAAAATACGGTACAGACCAAAATAAAACATGTACAGAATGGAAGTCTTTGCTTAGGAAAAAACTCTCAGGTTATTAGCAGTGCAAAGTACATTGCCACACCATAAAAAAACCTAACAAACACTCTTCAATCTAACAAAATAAAGCCTGTCAAAGATCAGGAACAGAGCTCTGCACACTGTACAAGTACAGATTCATTCACTGCTTGTTTATCCTCAGCATAGATATTTAGGAACACCACACATCTGGTGTTGGTCACAACAGTGAATATCTCAAAGACTGCAGCAGCACCAGATTATGACTGTACAAAAGGAATGATTTTAGAAATACTTCAGATTTTCGTGAGTCAAAAAACACACCAATGTGCCTTTTCTTCAGAGGTGGGAGCAAACGGCTCCTCCAGCTTTTGAAGACAGCCATAGGAAGGAATGAACTCTTTGGAGTCACCACTTCCATGTGAAGAGGAGGACGAAGCAGGTCCCCGTGACCCATACACGAAAAATTGCCTTCCAGTCACCCAGAGCTAACAAAGGAAACTAGGGGTGCCCCCACCAAAGCCACCATGTCCCCAGCTGCAGAACAGACACTTGTCCCCAGGACACCTTTAGTATTTAAAAAAAAAAAAAAAAAAAAAAAAAAAGGGGAAAATTTTTTTTTGCTCTCCTTTCGAAANNAAAAAAGAGGAAGATTATTTATTGAGCTTCCTTAGCAAGCGACACTGCTCCTAAGAAAATACCTGCCACGTGAAATTTGGAAATTGATATTCACAGAACTAGGGTTTCTTAATTTCCTTCAGATTTAGGAGATTTCCAAAGCAAGAGCTGCTGCATGAGGCAATCATAGTGTTATATTCCATCCAGAAGATTACTGGAAACTCTCCCTATCTACCTTTTCTTCATAAAACCTGTAACTGTACCTAAACATCACAGAGTGGTAACTGTACTGACACTAGTTTAATGCCTGTCTTGCTGTTGAACTGCAAGAGGGCAGCACTAGTTAATTTTGTTCCCTCGTATATATGAAATCAATCATGTTTCCACTAGCAAATGATCCTTCAATTATTTTGCTTTCTTCTTTCTGAAAAGAAACTGCAGCAATGTTTCAGTTGGCAATTAACCTCATTGCCAAACAGTATCACCTTTCAGCAGCTGCATTCATTAGCTTTACCCCATGGAAAAGAGAATAAAAGTAATTTCTTTAATAACTACCCAATTCCTAAAGACCTAAAGGCTTTTATTACTTTTTCTTTAGGGGGGAAAAACTTACTTTCAGTTTGTTTTTAAACCCATGTTATATCCACCATCAACTAGCAAGCACAACAGACCAAAACCATCTCATCAGCTGAGACAAATAAACAGAGTTTTAAAAGACACACTTTGGTTAAGGATGCTCATTGCATCCAGCCTGTTTCCAGCAGGACTTGTGAGGTGTACAGAGGTTAGTGAGCTATGAAGGACAAGGACAGTCCAGCAGGACCCAGTGCTCCTGCTAACACTGGCAGGATGTGGCAGCCTTTACTCGCTCTTCTTCCCTCCAGGTGCTGGGCACTGTAATAAACCCTAATAAAGTCCCATTCTCTGAAGGATTAATTCCAAGAGTGATGAAAGGCAGAACCTTTGACTAGGATTCAGGTCACTTAGAGTTGGCATACGGCAGCACTGCTGCTAAAATAAGCATCCATGCCCTTCTCCTGCATCCTTCCCATTCTCATCCTGCTCCTGCCAACACAGCTCATGGGGCTGCACAAGGAAGCACACCAGGTGACTGAACAGCATGAAACTTAAACCAACAACATCAAAACAGGGGAACTCACCAGGCCAGTCATATGGTGTATGGCACAATGAGCCATGCTGCAGCAGTAGGGAGGTGGCAGCACCCTCTGGAAAGAGTGGTGGGAATCATGTCTGTCAACAGCAGCTTAGCCCATGGATGACTTAAGGAGAATGTTAAACACTACACTTGTAAGTCACATTTCATTGCCAGAAAACCGAGAAAATAAGAACTGATACAGGAGAGAGTGAAGTCCCCAGGCAAGCAGTGCTGGGGCAGGAAGCGGCAGAGAGCACACGGCAGTGCCTGAGGCCCTTCCCTTATCACCCCCCTCCTAAGACTCTAAACTGAGCTCCTTCATCCTATGGCATTTTTCTCAAATGGAGACAGCATGCAGAAAACATGAGAAACAAGAGGTGCACACTGGATATTAAAAATTGCCCTGAGGCTATCCTCCACAACTAAACCATACCTAGGGCTTGATCTAAACCATACTAAACCTAGGTTAACCAGCCTAGGAAAGTGATCTGAATAGGAACATTTATTTTATTTATTGTCCAAAAACACATTGCCTAATTTGAAAAAGAAAGCCTGCAAACAACACAAAGCCCTCCAAATGCACATGCATATTTTAAGAATAACCACAGGAATGCCTATTTTTGTCAGGTGGGTTTTCTGCTGCAGCACCTGCACCAACACGACGGAGGTGGCAGCAGGCTGATGTGGAGTGTAGAAGGGGTGGCAATGGGCAAGGCTGGTATTTCACTGAGCATAACATCAAACCACAGCTGTAGCATGCCTTCCGCTGCCTGCCTGGAGCACTTGCACAGCAGACTGCTTGCAGCTGCCTTCCTGCCTATCCAGTAGACAAGATGAAAAAGAGTTAAATCTAAAACACAGACACAAAAAGGTTTTTCTCCTGCAAATTTCATGTCGGGCATATGTTCCAAACCACAGTCCAGACGACATAACCCAGGTGGTGGCCCATGAAAATGTGCAACCCTGCTCGTGAGGAAAGGGTCTGAACAGTGGCATCCTTGTTAGATACAGTCTGTATCTGTACGGAGATTATCAGTTTCATCTCTGGTTAAGAACTGAGCTTCAAATGCACGAGATTTGCCTAAGTGGTATTTTTAAAAGTACAGGTAAATTGTACAAGGTTGTTCAATATGACATCTCCACTCTCTGAAAGTGATCAGCAACAGTTTGATTATTAATAATGACAATTAACTGGTGGTCCTAGTTATACCAAATGTATGGTTATAGACTAGCTATGGTGAAATGACTGCTGTCTAATTATTTAGCTCATGTCAACAGAAAGAAAAATATTGCTTTTGCCATGCAGAAGTGGGGAAACAGCAGTGCAGAGACCATCTAGAAACTGTTTTCTAATAAAGCACTTTCAAAATAAAACATCTACTTCTAGGAATAGAGCACTGCTTAAGAGTTGTGTATTCTTTCAGAAGATGATTAAATGTCATTCTTGGATGCCAAAACACCTCCAGATGTTGGCTGTTTCCATTAACATATTGCTGCAATTGTGAGTATTTTCACTACTTTTAAAACTAGTAAAACATAAATTAAGAGTAAAACACCCAAGAGAATTTGAAAGAGCACACTATTTACGACAGACACCAACAACTTTCTTGTCTACTATCCACCTTGAGGTGCTGAGGATGTAGAAAAGCCTTTACAAAAAAAAACCACCAAAAAGCACAATCCTTCCCGCAAAACTAGCTCTTACTGAGGATGTCCAGCACAAGACTTGGGGATGCACAGAGAGCTTGCACAGGGGACGACCAGCTCAGCTGTGCACTGGAGTAACGTGTGACTGCACTGCAATCACCCCATCCCATCCCAAAGGGTGGCTCAGACATATGGCAAGGCATGCAGATGAGGATCAAACCTCACCTGCCAGTCCAGCTTCATCTAGACCGACAGGAACACCTTTTGGCTTCCAGACTTCTGTATAGGCCAGCATAACCCAAATCTTCCACCTGAGGGGTGGGGTGATCATCTCCATTTGTGACCAGGCAGCAGAAAAACAGCATCTCTGATTTAAGTATTACCTAGTACATGCAAATGTGATGTAGGTGTCAGACCTTATGCTATTACTCCACTTCAGAGCCTGACCTTATCAAAAGATCATTTACAGCCACACAGTTTTGACATATTATATATAACAGCTGTACAGTCCATAAATTAATTACCCTTCTGATGGCACAGACTACTAAACAAAGTGGTTTAAAGGGAATCTCTAGAAATAGCTTTATATCCATGTCATTCCTTTAAATTTAGTTGACAGCAGATTTTTGTACTCTTAAGGAAAATGGGTCACAATAATAAACATCATGGTTTATTTACAAATGTGAGATTGAACTATTGTGAAATCCTGAGGCAGGGTTTAGGACCTATGCTATTGGAAAAACATACAAGATACACATTTGTGGTTTTTAAAAAGACAAATATGGAAATTCCTGTTTACTTCTCTAGTTTTACAGTAGTGTTCTCAGTATCCTAAAACCTGGTGAATATAAAATGGGAAGAAAAAGTTATATGGGAAGAAAAAGTTATTTCCACAAATTGCTTGATAAAAAAACTGTCTTTAGAAGGAATCACTTTGATCCACACAGGAGTCAAAAGAGACCTTTCAACTAAGTTAAAAATAAAACCTGCCAGACTAGAAGTCATGCTTACTTGAAAGTCTGAGTAACATTATGGACATTAATATCTTTTCTTCCTGTAGGAATAGCAGTATTTCAAAAAACCTGGCACAACTGATACCTTTGCCAGCCTCTCTCTCAGGACAATAATCAAAGGACAGCAAGAGACAAGCAGCTCACCATTTTAACTGGTAGCTCTTTCACAAGGGTCGAGACCAAGATCAACTTTTGACTAGAGAAGTGTGTTGGTATTGCCAGAAAATAAACATTCAATAGGTCAGAAAAAACAATTTCTTCCTCTGGATCACCAATACTGCTACAACAGCTAAAGGTCAAAGCAAGGAACAAACAGGCTAATTTGAAAGAGGGAGAAAGAGAGAGAGGGAACTGTGATGTGCAGTAGAGGTCTAACGGAACTGACAGACTAAACAGCTGTGGTGCAGAGAAGGACACACCATTTCACAGGGCAAAAACACCGCACATGAAAAAATGGAGAAGTTTCTTGGTGGCTTTAAGAAATGCAGTTGTATTTTTCAAGAATCCAGCTTACCAAAGATTCAGAGACTGACTAAAGGTCAGAAGCAGCAGGAATTCGATGGTATCACATTACCTGAGGCATTTCCATACTCTGTGGAACCACCAGCCCTAAGAGGTGGGGATGGTTATGGCAGTGTATGATCAAGCTTGCCATGTCCTTACTTCACCACAAGAAACTCCTCTACTCCAGATCTGCCTAGTTATCTTCAAGTAATAAGAGCTGAATAACAAGGGAACAATCTAGAACACTGAAATTACAAGTTTTAAAGGAATTTAATCAAGTCTCAAATGAAGAGTTTATCCTTTTGTTCCTTGAGAAGGATAAAGTCCATGAGCTAAGTGAATAAAATACCAGGGCTGATAGGGCTACAATTAAAAGCAACTTCTTTGCTAGCAAAAGACACAACAGTACTGACTGCTCTAAGCTCCCAGCATCTTAGGATATGGAATAAACTCCATGTATTTGCATATAAAGTAAACTAAAATAATAAAAACTATTTTCATGCCCCGCTTTTTTTTTTTTTAAACACAGACTACAGAAGCATTTGTATTTTTTTTTTAATATACAAGAGTATGAAGTTAGCAAGTTTCATCTAACTAGCTGCTAACATGCAGGTTTACACAATGAATCACAGAATGGCCTGGGTTGGAAGGGACTTTAAAGCTCATTTAGTTCCAACCCCCTGCCATGGACAGGGACACCTTCCACTAGACCAGGTTCCTCAGAGCTCCATCCAGCCTGGCCTTGAATGTTTCCAGGGATGGGGCATCCACAACTTTTCTGGGCAACCTGTTCCAGTGCCTCATCACCCTCACAGTGAAAAATTTCTTCCTAATACTGAATCTATACCTACTCTCAATTTGAATCCATTCCCCCTTGTCCTATCACTACATGCTCTTGAAAAAAGTCTCTCTCCATTGTTCTTGTAGGCTCCCTTCAGGTGTACTGGAAGGCCACAATTGGGTCACCCCAAAAATTTCTCATTTCTATACTGAACAATCCCAAATCACTTAACCTTTTCTCATAGGGGAATAATGAGCACAATTCCACCACAAGATTTTTAGGCAGAAACTTGACAAACCTTTACACACAGTTTCTTTTAATCCAAGTTTTGGGGACTCTGTGTGTGCGTTTCTTTTTTAACACTAGGTTCTGAACATATAACTTCCATTTGAAATACATATTAGTTATGACAGGGACTGCAAACACCTTCTCTCACATCACCTCGTACCATGTTTCAAGCACTCCACAAAGCCAAACGGAGAATTACTGAACTCTTAAATGCACATGGTTACACAGATTTTAAATTATGGATAATAATAAAGCATCATTACATTTACAGTCTATGATGCTTTCTAGTATTCCAAATTTTTAAGTAAGTGACACTTGATCTCAAGAAAGTCTTGAGATATAGAAGATGTCCAAACCTTAGTGAAGTGGTCTAAATTAGTTAACAGAAATATTTTTTTAAATCATACACACCAGAGGTAACATCTGACCGTTGAAATATTCAGTCCAATATACAAGTTCCCCAAAAACCCCAGATTCCTCCTTCTTCTATCCTCAGGCCAAAAGCATTTTTAGCATGTTCAAGAAGTTTTAGTCAAAACAAGACGAGAAGACAAACAGTACCAGTGATTTATTTATCTGTAAGTCTGTAATCACCACAGAAGCTTATAGGACACTGAGCACCAGACAACGTTACAATTTCAGTGTAAGTTTTATTTAGTAGCAATGTTTTGCTTGCTATCTCTATAAACAGGAAGACTCAGCTATTTCCTTCAACCAACTGCTAGTGACTTACTATGTTAACACAGGAAAATCTACTTGAAAGTAACAAACCTGCAATGCGGGACGTTTTCTTTTATTTCTCCATGAGCTGTATTTACAGCATGAATATGTGTTGGTTTGTTGGGTTGTTTATTTTTGAGGATTTCTTCCAACATTAATGAAGGCTTCTACAGGAAAGCATGCACTACCAAATAATATTGAAGGACACCAGAACAAAAGGAATGGTATTAGACAGCACTGAGAAGATTGGCTTAAATACCAAGCAGATTCCAGTCCCTGTTTCTGAAGTTTTCAGTACATGTTGCATGTTTCTTCAAGCATCATTTGAGGATGCATCCCACTGGCAATGTAACAGATTTGAAGCAATATTAAACATGTTCATCCCCAACAGAAACACAGTTTTTCACTATTCTGCCGAATTGCTCAATATTCTGCCACCCCATAGGAAAATAAAGTGTAAAATTTTACTACAGCAATCAGCAATTAATGAACTGTTGCAAGTCACTCGTGCAGCTTTCCTACGCTTAAATAGCTCAGATATTAACAAATTTACATAGACACATTTGTATTGCAAAACTAACCCTCAAAACCAACCTTGTTGAAAGTCTGTCACCCTGCAAGGTGGCTCACAAGGAGGCAGCTCCTCCTAGCTCCTTTAAAATAAAGTTAAGAGAGAGCAGCTGAGGATTGCAAATGACTATAGTTCATATCTTTCAAGATTTTCTTAACAGAAGATTTATACCTCAGTATTTTTCTTCGCTATGCTCTTGACAGAATTCAAATCACTCATTTTGTCTCACCACAGGAGAATAACTAGATTTAATGAGCAACTCATTTGATGGGTAATCAGGCAACTGATTTTATCTGCTTCATTGCTATCAAGAGGTCAGCACTACCTTCCATTAAGGCAAATTACAGGTTTTCAAGCATACCTGCAATCAGATGAAATCAAGTTTGTTCTTGCAACATCCTCAAAGCCCATAGAGGATATGTGCATTGGAGCAACATGGGGAGAAGTGGAAAGGGGAGAATTAAATTAAACAACCATTTGGAGGAAGCATCTTACTGTTTTCACTGATGAAATCAGATCTATGGCATTAAAAAAAGGACATGAGAGAACATGGCTTATTTGCATTGTCTCCTTCCTTTTCTCATTTATAAACCAATTGCTATTCTTAGGCAGGATATACGTTGGAAGGAATATACTAGCAAACAGTAAACTGAATTTGTAATCCAACCTTAATCACCCATCTCAAGAGCCATACAAAATGGTCTGGAATTATGCTACATTTGAGACCACCGAGGAAGGGCATCTCATGTAAATATCAACATACAATGAGTATTTGGTCTACTTTAAAAAATTCTTTTTTTTTTTTTTAAATAAAAATTGTGTTATTCTATAGTCACAATAATTTTTAAATGTCAAATAGCTGTTTATTTCCGTGAAGCCCTCCAGCCTGCAAGAACACAACTGAGAGCAATACCTTGGGCTGTCTGTACCCCATGTACAAATACGCGGTGTGGAGCACCTTGATGCAGGTGGGGACAGCAGAGCGGCTTTTCAGCACAGGTCCACCCTCCGGCAGACAGGGTGGAGTCAGGCAGCGGCTGGGGGAATGGAGCCGGCCATTCCTGAACACAGGCCAGAAAACACTTGCAGATAACTGCTTGCAAGGTACCACTCTCCACTAAAAGGATTAGGAGGGGAGATAGCACGTACTTGGCACAAACCTCTGAGTCAGGAGTTTGGCTTGGATCGATCATTAGGAAATTAGCAGTTTAAACTGGATTCACTGCTGGAAGATTCGATTTGGTGAGAAAGTTTTAGATCCTGCTGCACAATTTAGCAGGGTGGCTGGCAGCTGTGCACTGGGAGGAGGGGGGACACAGCTCTGAACACAGACCACCTCATAAGTGAAGGAACAGACAGGCTAAAAACCTGGGAGAAGCTCCCAGGACTGAAAAGGGAACCAGGACTCACCTCCAGACTATTATACTCTACACGCTGATACAATTTAACATAACGTGGCAATTTTCAACAAGTTATTACAACAAGGTATCCTCATAGATAAAAAAGTCTTCTGAAAAACAACATTTTCTCAAAAATACACCCTAATAGCATTTGGACAACTTGGGCTATATTAAATATTAAATGATACTGTCACTGCTTCATATAAGGCATCATGTTCCCAGTGACTATCAGAGCTACTTTTGTAAAAAGAATGGCTATTAATATTGTTACTCCATCAGTTTAAAAAAATTGCTTTTGCAAATTATTAAGTACTTTGATTTCCCATACTGTTTTGCTAGGAAAAAAAAGCTTAATAGAGATGATAAAACCAGTAGTATGCTCACTTAATTGAATTACAGACAAAAAATCTGCTCTAGAGTACAGTACAGGAGACTGTAAACCGGAGAAGTGGTCCATTACTAAAACCTGAAATATTGCTTACTAACAGACATTCTCCTTAGAAAGACAACGACACTGATCTGCCATTTGTGTTTTAACTTAAACAGAAAAAGACAGTGTAATTGTAGCCTGAAAAATAAGTATCTTTGTAGGTAATAACAAAGCCATCTTTTCCACCTAAAGCCTTCTGCTGCCTTCCCAAAGCACGGAAGTGGTGCAGGAGAATCAGTGTTTGAGGTTCACCCGAACTGAACACAGCCACATAAAGCACTGATGCATCCAGTACTCTGGATTTGCCTTTGAAATGATCTGATGGTAAAAGAGAAGGGGTAGGGGAGGAATATCAGCCTCCTATTGAGAGGTGGTGGTGAGAGTTTATTCCACAATTGCAAAAGTATTTTTCAATATTTGGGGTAGCTGGAGGAGAGTGAAGCCTCCCGTAGGTGAGTGAGGTTGTCTGCTGGCAGAACCATTAGGTAGCAGGATCTGTTCACAGAGACGCAGTTTGAGCAGCACAGCCAGACACAGCATCAGGTTAAACTAACTACCTTTGCCTAAACTGTGTTCTGAGGCCAACCTCAGAACTCGACTTACTAGCAGAAGGGCAATTTTTCTGACCTCGTGTCAATTAATTCAGGATTACTTCCCCCCCTACCCCACTATACCTCATATGTCTGATTTTCATGCTTTTTCCTTTTGCAACTCTGAGGGCTGCTATATTTCCAGTTTTCTTAAACACAGAAATTCTCTTCCTTATACTTCACAGCTTCATCAAGCATGGCCTTAAAGAAAACCAAACTCTTACAACATTCCCAATTAAATCACTTCCATTAGCAGTAGAGCTAATGATGTAAAAAAGACAACAACAAACAAACAAAAAAAACGACAAAAAACCCATTAATACATCTGGAGCTGTACAAAGCCTCCTCTACCAAGAGGACTGCAGAGTTCAGTTCCTGGATATATATCTCTTGGTAATGTTCACTTCACTTTGGCTTACTTGAGCATTCATGACAAAAATTAACAAAAGCCTCTTATTTATATGGGCCATGTCGATTGTTCCAATGCATGCTGATCCTATCTTCTACAAACAAAGCCAGGATTTAATTGCACTGGAGCATTAAGGAGAAAGCCTTTAAAACTCTTTTCTATTTAACCTATCTGAATCGCAAGGGGCTGTATCAGAAAGGACTGAAGCATGTGCCAGTCTGAAAAATAACCTGCAGTGATGTAAATAGGCAGGTACAGTACCAAAGTCATTTCAAAACACACAAGTGATAAAAAAGAGTTATTAGCACGCCTTTCTAACTTTCCCACAGATTAACACAGTTTTAGGTTCATAAAAAAATAACCACATACCTTGCTCTAGGCATTGCTGACATTGCCGGGCTATTCCCAGCACATTTAGGAGGGGCTGCACAATGACAGCAAATCCACACGTCTGAATTATCAATGCAAAATTCCTAAAGTTCCAGTTTAAGCCAGACAAGACTGTGTATTTTTTGGTTCTATTCATTCTTCTAGATGTAAGCTGAAATTCTGTGCCCATTACAGTTTTATAATTCCTTTGTAGATTATGAAAACAAAGCAGGAAAGCATACCCATGAAAACAAACTCATGTTTTTTCCATAGTAAGAGTCAAATTTCCCATCCACTGGAAAATCCAGCAAAGTAGCAATTTATTAGCCATGCTGAACAAATCAGAGGTACACAACAGGATTCCAGACACACCAAGTGAAAATCAAAACACAGGCCACATGAACACAGACCACCCTGCAAACCCTCCTAGTGATGGGATGGATTTCCTTACTTCAGCCAGTATTTTATTTCCCAAAGCTGGCACTGAACAAGGCCCTTCCTAAGGAACCCTTGGCTGCGTTGATTTTCCAGCCAGAACAAGACAAGAGCTGCTTCCAGCTCTGTGCCAGACATGAATGAACAACGCCAGCCCCTTGGTGTCTTGTCTCCAAAGCAAGGACAATCTCCTGGGGGAACCGTGGAAGGAGAAGCCACGAATTCCCGGCTGTGCTTGCACAAAGGGTCTGTTTCCAAATTCCTCCAGGGATTGCCTTTAAATAATGGCATTAAAGTTGTTTACTCCTCTTTGACAACATGCACAAAGGTGCTAACTCCACAGATTTGGGAATAGGGAAGGTATAATATTGGCATGTTTGATACTAAGGAACAAGCAGGAAATAAAATTGAGGGGATGTTAGCAAAGAGGGGGGAACAGAGGGCCAACAAAATACCTTTATTTCCTTTAAATATTTCCTTTTATGCTGTTTTTTCTTTTCTTGACTGTTTAAAGCATGAATTGTTGATGACAGGAACTGTTTTGAGGCTCTTACTATGCTAAAAGAGGTGCTTAGATGTATTATGAAAGGATATTTTTTACTTTTTAATTGAGTTTCTTTTAGTATTTCTGCCTAGAAACAAATAACCTTAGTCCAGGATTTTCACAACATACACAATTCCAGTCCCATCTGCACATCAAAAGGACAGAAAAAACAGATCTAAAATTTACACTTCATTTCTGTCTCCAAAAGGATCTTGACAAAAACGAAACCTACTCCTGGAAAAGCAAAGATTAAAAACATTTATTTCAAATCCTTATTTCTTGTTTTTCTCTCTCTTCCTTAGTCTAAAAACAGAGTTGAAAGATCTGGCAACGAACCCTTCTTTTGTCGAGTGGCAAATAATAGAACTCAACAAGATTTGCACTTCTCCAAATAAAGGCTAAAGGCTCCCTTTCTCGACAAAACAGGACCTGATTACAATACTCCCTGGATCTTAACATGAATTCATCTTACAAACAACCTGCTTGTGGGGTTAAGCAGCTTCCTTGGTGATAGGAGCAAACAAGATCCCATCTGCACAGAGGACCAAAAAGTGGCCTTGAAGATTGATTTGTCTGTATGCAAACCTGCACCTGTGACCCACAGAGCCAGGCACTGACCTGGCCCCTCAGAGCAGCTCACTGAGCTCTTTTGTCATAAAGGACAAAGCAGCACCAAGGCAGAGGGTGATTACTGTAAAATTCAGATGACTTACAACACATGCCACACCTACTTAGTGACCATAAAGGAAAGGAATTACTGTGTCAAGTGAGACGACAAAATGATATTTATTAATGAGTTGGTTTGGAGTTCAAAACTTTTGAGATCCTTTCTCTGGCATAGGAATATTACATTAACATTAAAAAACATACTCACCTGTTAAGGGAGAAGCAGCAACAATATGCTTGGGGCTACTTGAATATTAAAGTCAACAGACAGTATTAGGCAGAAGTCTCAACTGTTGACAGCACTGAACATTTTTCACATAGAAAATAATCTGAACAGTCTTATTGCACATGCTGCAAAGACAAATCATGGAACATTAAAAGAAGTTGTTAGACAGGATGTGTCCCACTTCTTTCTTCTCATTGAAAACTAAACAACATAAATCACAACTAGTTATTTCAAATGTAATCAAACTCTGCCAGGCATCACTACTTGCTAATGGTTTCCCTCTGCTCCTCTCTCCTCACTTTTAACTCAAAAGAAAAAAAAACAAATTTCACGCAGAAAAAATCCACCACCCTCTGCACACCCTCACGTACAGACCCAAAACCAGCAGACCTGATGATGTCTTCCCCTTCTGGAGCTTAAGAAAAGCTAAACAAAATAAAAAACCCAAACAAAAATTAGAGGGGGGGAAAAAAAAAAAAGGAAAAAAAATGGGGAAAAAGGCAAGAGAAAAGGGGAAAATAAAAGCAAACACACAGAACAAAGCCATAAAAACCCAGCAAGCACAGAAGAGGGTCTGGGCAATTAAATGAAGAGAGCACTCTCAACAGTACAACAATATATGCAGCAGATCCAGGCATACAACTAAAATTTAATCATTCAAAGCTTACGCGGTTTCACATCACCATTAACATTTATCATTCCTTTTTTGGAGGGAGGAACCATCCAAAGCTTACACAGTTTCACATCACCATTGATATCATTCCACTTTTACAGGGAGGAACTACAAACACTTGCCTGTAGAGCACAACCACCTTCAAGGAGACGCATTACTGTGCACATGGAATTAGAAAACAACCCGAGTCAATAACTGGTGTCATCAGACATTTCATATCAGTCTTTCCATTCCTTAACCTTCTCAAACCCTGAAATTGCAATTAAAGGTAAAGGGATCACATCTGGAAAAAAAATCGTACAACTTCTTGCTTTCAGACAGCCCCATTTCTCGTATGGCAGTTAAAAAACTGCCAGAATTTCCCCTATAAACATGTTTCCAGCAATTTCAGCTCTCCCACGCAGTCTTCAGTCCTAAAGTAACAGTCTCCTGCAGAAAAGGTTGTTTTTCATAAACACACACACAAATAATCTGGCCACACATTTCTCTTGCATGATGCATTGTTTTCCACATGCTAGCACCAGAGTGTCCTACCACAGCAGACAATTAAGAGACTCAAAAGAAAAAGCATTAGCCTCGCAAGAAAACAAGCCTTTGCCACACTAGGAAACACAAGAAGTGGGTTAAGAGAAACATAATCTTTGAGAGGTGGCCAATACTTACACACAAAGGCCAAAATTGCCAGGTAGGGTAGTGGATGAGGGAGGAGAAAGAAAGACAGAAAGGAAGAGAAATACTGAAACGTAACAGACTTCTGACAATTATCACTTTGGAGAGCAACTGGGATCCTACAGAGACTTACACCTGTGGTCCACATATTCTCTCTCATAAAATGTCAAAGGGAAGGGTGAACTCCTGAGAAACTAACATATTTTATTTTTTAAAAACCCAAACAAAGATGAATGATAGCAGTGGCATGGACATAAGAGCTGAAGGATTCCTTTGGTCAATGGTCATGATCAGTCAGTCACAGGTCAATAGGGATGCTATCCCTGTTAGGTTATGCTGTTGGACAGGAGAGATGACTAGCAGCTCAAGCAATCACAACCCAATCCTCACCATTTCTGATCACTTCCCAGAGACACAGTCAAACAGTCTGGCAGAGGGTATTCAGTTTCTTTTCCAAGCTAAAGAACAAATCTGTTGAGGAGCCCAGACTACCTCGATGAAGAGAAACCTGACCTGTGATGCTAAAAATAAGCAGAAAACCTTTTTTTTCCCATAAGTGAAAAAAAGCTTAAGAAAGAAAAGCATGTTTCAGAGGTTACAGGGCACCGACAGAAGAGTAAAACCAACTGGGAGCAAGTAAAACCAACTAGGAGCCTGCTTGAGCAGGCAGAAGAAATGCTGGGGCATCACTGTCATTACACACTGCAGCTTCAAAGGAGGGGGAGAAATACAACAACTACACACTGAGGTGTAAGAGATTATTTAGGAAAAAACAAGCAGGAACAAACACCAAAGAAAATGTCTGGCGTTCCGTTTCAATGAAGATAACAAAACGACACACTGAAAATGAGGATAGGGCAATGGTTATTGCCACATACAGTGTGGAAACAAAATTAGACCATTTACAATAAAGAAATAAGGGGACCTGGATAATCTCCATTCCGCAACACTGAAATAACTGGCACTCGCAACAGTGACAGATATGCCAAAAATCACTACAAGAGGAAGGGGGAAAGGAAGTAATTTGAGAGAGAAGGAAGAGCAACCTTAGCGCTACAAATGCAAAAGCATGACCTTGATATGACAAGATCTGAACAAAAGAAATCAGAGTCATGTAACTGAGCGGTGAAATGAAGACAAGGCAGATTTGATTTTACCTGAGTAATTTATTCCTCAGAAAAGGAACCAAAAAACTTACACCAGTGAACTTAATCCAGAATTAAAAAAGAACTGGTGTGATAAACAGTAGTATTTAAGGTACAGACATATAACATTTTACAGATGAACAAAGCACTGGCTTAAAGACAGTCAACACACAGATAATATACCCAAACGAAGAGAAGCTGTGTGTTCCTCCCTGATGTTTGTGACATCAGGGTTATACATAAGTTACATAGTGACCATACAAATAAAGCAGGTATATAATAACAAATTCTGGGAGACCAAAGTTTGGAGAATTAGCTGTTCCCAAAGGCATCTCTCAGAAGCTGGACAGTCTTTTGGGCTAGCTGGGGCAACAGCAGTGCAATGAAATGTAAACACAAAGTGAAAGGCAACTCTGAATAATAACTTCTGGTATGACCCAGTAACAGGAGGTGAAGGAGAGAAGGGAGCCATCAGAGCATCAACCACTGTTTGAGACTAATGCTTTGCAGTAGTTCTACACACTCACAATAAATGGATATTTTCAACAGAAAACCAGAATGACCAGTTATATAAGGTGTTGGCAAACCACTAGTTGTAGTTTTATAGACATAGTTGTGGCTACCAAGTCAAAAGTGAAACAAAGCCGAACCACCTGCCTTTCCCGAAACCAATTTAACTGAAACAGGTGCAGAGAAGACAACTCAGAAGACAGAGCCCAGAAAAAAATCTATTTTATAAGGGAAGCTAAAGCACTTGGGATCCTCTAGCTTAGCAATTAAGTGCTGAAAGCAACAGAGCTCTGTAGGTATGTTTATGCGGGGCAGGATGGATCTCAGAGGGAAAGGAAGGCTTGTTCTGGGAGTGCAGGGGGAAGCACGGGCTGCTGGAAGGACTCTCACTTCCCCAAAGCTTGAGGTATTACTCCATCTGGACTGGCAAGCTGTACTTCAACAAACTTGAAGACAAACTTCAGCAGGGTCTGCACAGCACCTCATTTATATATTCACTACTGTTTGAGTGACTTTTTCCTGGGTGGGACTTCTGTAGCTTACGTAGAATGTGTTTCCCCCACTCAGCCTGGCATTTATATTTAGGACATTCCCTGCTGTAACAGAGATGTAGGAAAAATGTCTCTGAACTTCTCTGCTGCCTCCCTAGGGCACAACATGCTTTATTCGCGCTTTGTCACTTTATGAAGGCGTTAAATGTGTTAGAACACACAGGGAATGGGAGCAACGGGCCCATCTAGATTAAAACTTTTCTTTTTTACACGATTGTTTGGGGAAATTGTCCTCTTCAGCCCTCCATTCCCAAGTCAGCTGTACTTTAATAGTCCATTACAAGAGAAGAAACAAATCTCAATATTTACTTTTTGTTGAACTATCAGATAAACGCTTGGGTCTATTTCTGTTCTATTCACATTCTCCCACAATTTCCATTACAAGGTATGCACTAAGCATTTTGACAAGAAGTTCCCCACTGTTAAAAATCTCAGTGCTAAAAGACAACGGAAATGTTTATTTAGGTTTTGGTTTCAAACTCAAATAAATTTTCAAAATTAAACTGAAATTCCCTCCAGCTTACCCCACTGTGGAACAGGCTCACACAATCTAGGGAGCTCACAGACACAAACTCTAACGTTGGAAAGTGAACTTCAATCCCATTTTACTGGCAACATCCTTTGGTTTGTTTAACTGTCCAGGAATACCAACAAAATGTACACATCTTTTGTATTCCTTTTGATTATAAATGCCTCATGATGCCTTTTGCTCTCTTTCCAAGTTTGCAAGGCATCCAGCAAACAGGACTGCCTGCACTGGGTGCGATACAAAATACAGTACCATTTAAAATTAATTTTTAATCACTAAATTGTTAGGATATGAATATATGCTGTTACTTGCTTTAACATTCTGGGTAAGGCAGGCATTAAAACCTAAATACGATATCTGTATGATACTTCAACAGAAATCATATGCATGCCCAAAATAATTTGTTTTCAGCAAATTTACATATTCCTTTGCATTTATCATACCTCAAGTCTCTCCTGTTACTTGAAAGTGTGACACTGTTCTGGCAAATCAGCCATTTTTCCCTCAACTCCCCTTCTGCAGCCTTTCTTTGCCTGTTTTTTTTTAAACACAAGATCAGCTTGCCATACCCTATAATGTTTTGGAGTAATTACCTTTGAAAAAAGTTGCCTTCTCCAACTGGCAAACATGCCCCATTTAAAAAGCAGCAGCCTACTCCCAAATCCAAGGCAGCAAGATGAGCTATGAAAGGAGGAAGGTGCTCTTGATTTGAATAACTGATTATGATTTTTATCCCTGCTAAACAGTGAGTTCACAGTCAATCAAAAAAAAAAAAAACTAACTGAAAGGGTAAAAGTTATATTAAGCCTATTTCAACTCATTTAAAAATGTTCTTATTCTTTCCTATTTATGAATGATGAGGTCTAAATGTCACTGAAAAGCTTTGTCAAGATTGGTATGTAAGAAAAGATAGCATGTGCATATAAGAACCTGAAACTACACTCCTAGAGTTAACATCCTCTTATATTTCAGTTTATGTTCAAGTGTTGTTGTTTGCAGGTCATCCACCTCTGTGTCACATTTCTACTGTTCAAAACCTGATAAAGTAAGCAACGACACAAAGAAAAGTAATTGTGTAGGACACAGCTTTAAAAAAACATTAAGACTTTCTGACTGCAGGAATTAGTTGGTTTTTTCCTTGCCTTTTAGCAGAAGCACTAGAAATGTTTCACAGAACTTTATTTGCAGAGCAGTGGTGCTACTTTGCTGATTTTTTATTAGGAAAAGCATAAATAAGGACAATATACAACCTAATCAAAACTGTTCAGAGTATATAATATTTTTCTCTAACCAGCTTTCTCTGCCTTGTAAGAAAGCAGTTAGTCCTGCTAACAAGAACTTTATCCTTTACTTTCTTTTCTTTCTTCAAAGAAACACATGCTTATTTTGGAGAGCATGTTAACACGTTCTGTTTGCTATAAACTAGCTTTGAAAATATACTACAAAAAGTTAATTTTGTTTGAGGATTATATGTAGGCAAAAGCAAATGTGACAATTACACAAACCCCAGCCCCCTTACTCCCCAGAAAGACTTGTCCTAAACAAAGCTGTTAGTTTCACATAGCAGTAGGAAGACAAAAAAAATTCACTTGATACTCTGAAAGTTCTCACAGAAAACCAGTATATATATTGTTTTGTTTGAATGCAAGGGGCTAAATATGGGGTTTATTACTAACACTGTTTAAGTATCAGTGACATCTAAAACTCACTCTAAGCCAGCATTCCCACCATTTTTTCCACCAACATGATGAAGCATCCTTCAACTGATGGCTTTGGCAGAGTTAAGGAAATTGAGTTTCAAAAAGCACCACCTCAAATCCAGAAACCTCAGTGAGGATCCTCTCCCTTCCAGCCTGAACCCTGGGGGATGTACAGGTCCTTGGCTCCTGGCAAACACAGCCCCACCAGACAAAAAGAAAGGCCAGTCAGAGCTCTCATGTGCCACCTAGGAAAGTCAAGTAACACCAGGAAGCCCCCAGTTAGTGGACTTGGGAGACAGTATTGACAAATTGACAAACATCCTATTAGTGAAGCTGCTGAGCATCTCCCTCTCAGCCTGATTAGTGTCATTGTTTTAACTAAGTTATTCTCTCCAAGGTTTCCTGGAGCCAGGCCCATAAACCAATGACCCAATAGCCCATTAGGATTATCTCCTTTTCACTAATTATGTACACAACAGAGATTCTACCAGTCAGGACT
>VZTE01005042.1:770299-804959 GCA_013397775.1 Eulacestoma nigropectus | reverse complement strand
GGGAAATCAAGATTTTCTTCTTTCCTTTTTTTCACCTCCTCCCTTCTTAAATACATAACCCCTCAATACTTGACAGCAGTTTTCCTGCTTTTCTGTATTTGGCACATACTAGTCTGACTATGCTAAACAGAGTGCTTCCTCATGCATAAAGCATCAATTCTGTCCTCCTTGTTCTTGTGCAAGCTCTATCCAAACAACCTGAAGAGACAGGATGTTTAAATTCGGAAATCACTCCCTGGAAGGCATAGAAAAAGGAGCTTTTTTTCAAGAGCATCATCTGTGTCTGAAAAGCAACCCAAAGCATTATGCTAGCTTTGCCTATCTTTCACGACCCTGTGTAGCATTTCAGTGTAACACTCATCCTAAGCAACTTCCATTTAGGGCTGTGGTGATAACACAGCAAACCCTCAAAAAAAAATTCCTCTAGAAAATACTTCTGCCAGCAACAAAATATTAAGAAATAACTATTCTAGGAGTTCCTCCATTCTCCTCCCTAGAAATCAATGATAAAACTCCAGAAAGAGCAGGGCCTCTCAGTTTTTAGCCTCAGCTCTAACACTATTATTGAAATTGAAGCAGATTTGACCACTGGCACTACAAAAACCTGGTGAACGAAATGGCACCGTGTGTTTGATTGTGTTGTTTCCTTCTTCCCTGTGTACTGCTCAGACACAGCACCTCTGCTCCCTACGATGGCTTCCTCAAAGCTAGAGGCAAATCTAGTGCTCCTCCTCTTCAAATTTTACAAAAATGGTTTAACACCAGTAAAAAGCATTCTTAATTGTTACTGAAGTAAGCTGGCAAAAAAATCGTGCATATAAATATATATCTTTTAAAATAAATATATACACTTATATGCATTATATATATATAATATACATATAAAATGTGTACATATTATAAAGAACCAAACGAGGTCTCACTTTAAAATATTCTCTTCCTAGTCCTGCCTCAACTTGTGGGTTTTTGGAAGCTCAAGATTTTCACGTGAAAAGTTACATCATGGGATGCAACAGTCAAGAGGGTAAATACATTTGCAAAAGGGAAGCATATTATTCTTATTAAACCACAGAGCCTATAGCAAAGTAATAAATTATCTGTTCCAATTTTTTTTTAATTTTTTATGCAAGTAAAGGAGAAATGACATTTTCCAGAAGGCCTACAGTAAAGAGATAGGAATCAAATACATGAATTCATAAAAACTGGGCATTAGTCTGCTTGAGCCTTCAAAAGCCTGAGACCATAGATATATTAAATAAAAAATTTCAAAAAGGAGGCACAAAATGGTACTTGCTACCCCATGACTCATGACTACACAGGTCAAGCTTATCATGGCCAAGCCTTTCCTCCCTCTCTCTCATCCTCACCTTCCAGCTAAAAAATATGATAAAAAGATTTTATTCCTCCAAATACAAAACTCAACCGACAGTTTTTTTAAAATTTTAAAAAAGAGTATTTGCATGTTGACACATGTGATGCCAGCAGACAAAGATCCCTACACGGGTATCTCGATCAGAACAGATCTTCCTGTTGAGCACTTCTGGACATGATAAACTACAGCCACTTAGGACTGTGCACTAAGCCTTTAATAAAGGCCCAGTTTTACTGACACAGCCACAAACTGTGAAGATATCTAAAGTGTTTTTCAAGTCTCATAAACACAGACTTACACGCTATTAACAAAAATGTCAAGAATTCCCAGTATAGAGTATACACAGAGCATTTCCTTAGCATTGTCTTTCATGTGCCCGAGCACCAAGCCTCAATGCAACACAAGTAGCAGAACAATGTGTCACAGTCTCAATGCCACAGAGCACATTTTTCTCCTTGTACACATCTTGTAAAATGACTCCCTTCTTTTGACCACAGTGAAGAGGTGACTATTTAAATTATTAGATGCTTAGCATTGCTCTAGCTGCCCAAACACACACCAGTGTCATTTTAATCTAGATGCACGTAACAATATTAATTCATGGAAATGTTCACCCTGTAGAAGCAGCAGACGTACGTTCACACAGACTTTCCAAATGTATACACACACACACATATGCTCTCAAGCAACCTGCCCTCCCCACCAGGGCAGCTGACAAGATGCTCCTAGAAACGTTGTCTCCTTGCCATTTTACACATTGAAATGTACGTGCTGAAGTAAACGCTTCTTTCCCTGGAAAAACAGAAAATAGTTGTTCTAATTAACTCAGTACCTTAGAAATTCATTCACTAGCAGCAAAACAGAATAAAATTAGCTCTTCAACCATGATCAGGCAGTGAAAAAAAGCTTTATTTAAAAGCCAGGTATATTGTTCCAGCGAAGTGCAAGCCAATGACTTCAAGTGACATTTACTTTGGCAACCTCACACAAATCAAGATCACCCATTCTGCCTTCAAAAAGGGATTTTGGACCGACCATATTAATGGGACATTGTTCATTCCAAGTATGCCAGTTCACACAAATCTGGTTTTCAATAGAAAAAGTCACAGACTAAAACTATTTGAATTCTCCTTGGAAGAAAATGAGCTTTCTGTGAAAGTTGGCAGTGTCCCTTGCCTTTTCTTCAGTTAAGAGAACAAAGTCGATGCAGGAGAGGTGGAACTCACCATGCAAGAAATACCGTGAGAGCACAGAACAAACTGTGTTTTGCAGGGATTTGTAATCGCATGGACACAACCACCTTTTTTAAACAAAGTACAATGAAGTGGACAAATTGCAAAGAAAAGGCAAGGGCGTCTGAAGGCTGTTCAGAGAAGACATGATAAAACAGAACTAAGAAGCTCTCAATTGCCTCAGCCTAGAGTTGAGAAGGGGGAAGGTTGTATACAGAGTGTACAGAAAACTGCTGCTAAAGAGGAAAACCAACAAATAGGAGAACGGCCCAGGAGAGCACGGCAAGTGGGGTGAGTGATGCAGCATCCTGCCTTTCCATTGCCCCCTGAGACAGAGCCCAACCAGCTCCAGCTCCCACCACACCAGCTCTCTCAAATCCTTCTGCCTTCCAAGCCCAAAATGCTGTGTGCTGCACTTCTCCATTTCTGAGGAGCTGTTCTACAACCCATCACAACTCTGAATTTCAGGATTAGAAACATTTCAAAGGCAGTTGTGTGAAATCTTCCTACCCTCTCCTATTTAAAAATCAGCCCTAATCACTGCTTACACACAGCAGGCTTTGGTAATCTTCATGCAAATGTATTTGGGTGTTAATTCCTGAGGCAGGTAATAGAGATGGATGTTCTTTCAGTAACTAGAGAATTTTCCTTGAGCTAATTGAAAACAGGCATATTTTGAGACACGTATTCTACTGCCAATAGTCTAGCAGGGAGGCAATGCAAGAATGATTTATGGGCTGTGAATATCACATAAATCTGTCTTCATGTAAAAGGTTCATCTCTGTGCAGAATAACTTTAAGTACTCAATTATCAACACTCTTAATTTTAAATATTTCCTAACAAAGCAAAAAAACCCGCCGCATACCCCAGCCCTTTTCCAGAGGTTATCACATACCAAATGAATGGGTATCATTTACATCTAAATGCAGCCAGAAAACCAAGGCTCAATCAAAACATTCTTAATTTAGATTATTTCATGTTTTTTTCGAAGTCTTTTACCATCCCATTTTCACACTACTTTAGCATTCACCACTTACTCTGTGGCCCAAGGGGAAGGCAACAGTTAGTCAATCCTGGAAGCTAAAAGAGCTTTTTCATCTATAACAGCTGTTGTATACCTCCTCTTTTTACTGCTTTCTTCAGCAAGCTTTTCTAAATTCATTACAATTTGAGGCCTGCATATTACAGAGACAAGAAAAAAAATTTGTTCTAGGAAACTTTCAATAAATGTCAAACACCTGAACAACTATCCCGATTCTTGATGGAATTACATTCCCCAATTTCTTCTGAGGCATGCACAGTTTTCTTTTGTTTGTCGTTTAGGAGAAACTGCTCTTGAGCATCTGAATCTCTCAGGTATCTTGTGTCTATCACAACTTTACTTCAAGTAAAGCTGAAGCTATTAGCTTTGCACATGCTCAGTCTCCTAGCCAGATGCAAGCTCTGACCACACGGAACACAGCAGATGTCTGTTTGTATTGCAGCAGGCAAGTCTGCATATATCAATGGCTGAAAATGCATTCAATGAGGAAATGTAATTTTTTTTTTCCCTAATGAAAAACCACACTAAACACTTTAGTAACCATATTAAAATCTTTAATTTAAAGAAAAAGTTTTGGTATTTGGTGACCATTGAATTGGTTGGACAGTGCTGCCCATGAAAAAAACCTGGGCCTGCAAGTTCATTTTCCTAGTCTGTGCCTAGTGGAAAGTACGGTTTAGTCTCTCAAAGTACAGAATATGCCTAAATCCTTCAGCAGCACCTCCAAGAGACTTAGGAAAGGAGAGGTTCTGATTAGCTCTGAAGTCCTGTCAGAAAGCAGGCACAGAAGAGCAAGAAACACAACAGCGTATTAGCAAGTTAGAGGGAGAAAAAAATGTCTGTTTTTGTAAATGATGAGTTTTGCATGCCCATTTTAACTCATAAACAGTGGGCAGTGATGATGAATGTGGCAATATGGTAGGAGATTACAAACGGCTTTCAGTGAGGGTCTTTGGGAGTTGTTCCACAATTTGGCACTAAACCAGGCAGGACAAAGATGAGGCACGGCTGAATGCAGCAAAGAACGGACTAGAGAGGCTCCACACGCTACTACTATCATTTCTTCCCAAGTCATTTGTAAAATGACTGCTTCATTTACTTCTGCTGTAAACAACGATTTTACCCCTGGCATCATATCTGGCTGGAGAGCAGTATTAACGAAGCTCTGAATGCTCTCCAAGACCATGATTCTTGATTTCAGCCGTCTACACTCAGCAAACATTCAAACACGATGCCTAAAGCACTTTAGAGCTTGACAAAAATTAGAATTTGCATCCAAGGGTCAAATTTCAGAAATCTCAGTACAAAACTTTGGTATTTGTTAATTAAAAGCCGCATGCGAACGTGCGTGCAGAAATATGGATGGCTCCAGGCAGAAATGGAGAGATCTGCTTTTGAATGCTGATCCTTCAGGATTTAATTTCAAAACTCTGTTGGGTTTTTTTCCCCCAAAGCAGTTAAACTAGCTAATTTGTAATTAAATGCTCGCTTGCAGTTTGATAATGGTGAGAAGTTACACTCACCAGAGACTCAGTCCTGAGAAGAGGTCAGTATATGCAGCCAGTACAGCACAGGGACCAACTCAGCAACTCGGCACATTAACAGCAATATACACTTCAGAACTGTAATTGCTATCCACAACCTATTAATTTTGAAGGGATTCTTACAAATCCGTAATTACAGAAAGGCAAATCCTCATCATAAAGCAGTGAAAACTATATTCACACAGTCCTAGAGGGAGCACTTCCAGCAGCTTGGCTCATTAGAAATGTATCCTTGCATTAAACACCAATATCAAAGACAAATGCTAATGCAATACCTCGGAGCCACGCTGAAAACTGCATTACAGCAGTGAAGACGTACCTATTTAATTGGATCCTCTATCCTCATGTAATGGAAGGCAACTGGAGCCCAGTGATGGCGTTCTCCATTGCTTTTCAGGCATCAAGCACAGCTCATCATGAAATCCTATTCTCCAAAACCCACACCATCTATACCATCCAACACCTGAGAATATTGTGCGTCAACCTTACCACAATGATCAGGAAGAGAATCCATTTATTCTTCTACCATCCAGACACCTTAGCACAAAAGGACTGGAAACCTCAACAGTACTTGCTCCTGCTTTTCCTTCTAACTTGGCATTTCTTTAGCACAGCTTCAGTGCAAATGGAAGAAAGCAAACCACCTCAGATGTTTTGTACGGCTATGAACAAAGGTTAAAACTGAAAACTTGAAACAGCTCCACAGAGGTGTGGCTACTGAAACCTGACATAGTTGCGTCACCAAGATTTTACTTTGGCAAACACGGCTTCCTGAATTCAAACAAATCAGAGACAGAACTATCTTTTGTTCCAGCAATAAGCAATTATTGCACAGACGTGCTTTCAAGGTCACTAGCGGGAAGAGTAAATTACACCAGGATGTGTCAGTCATAAGTAATGCTTTAAAAAAGTTAACACCAAGCAATACATATTTAAAGCCTTCCACACTTAGCAGGAGACAAAGTGCTTGCTTCCTTCCAACTGACCACAAATAAACATGAACAAAAATACCCATTAAAAAGGCAATTAATATTTCATAGGTTCATATTCTTCTCTATTACACCTCATTTTAAACATTCATTACAACCAAAATCAGTTTTTATTACTTTGGCAAAATAAAACAAAATTAACTGTCTTGTTTTAATGACTGGTAGAGGAAAATGTTGCCTTCAAAACCATTTTCAGAAGAGAAAAATATTAAACAGGGATCTAGTTTTCTTCAGAACTCTACTGCAAAATAATCATTTTTGTATTTGTTAGTGTAAGGCTATATAAGCTATATCAGTACACTTAAAAACACAACAGCACTTTTATTACAGGTATTGCTGTATTTATGTTAATAAAAACATTTACTTCTAAAAAATGTAACATTAAAGGTTTCAACCATTCCTAAAAATGTCACTCATTCTTTTCAGGAGGGTAATAAATGCATTCAGATTACCATTGACAAAAATAGACCTAAAGATAAAAAAACACAAAGAAAAGCCAGTTTTAAAAACAGACATGGCACACAGAGTATAAAGAAAAGAAACACAAGAGCTTTAGAGATACAAAACACCCTTCTTAAGGATAATAAAACAACTTCATTAGGAATGACGAGGAACATCATCCCACGTTTGTCTAGCAGGGAGATTTTACACCCTTCTTGAAGTAGGCTGCTGATGCCTGAGGTTAGATAAAAGACACTGGACTAGACAAACAACAGCGTATTCTCACACTGAAGGTCACTAGGTGTGTGGAAACTATCACTATGGGCTTTACCACATAATGGTTAAAAATAGCAGTCTCTTAATTCACCTGCCTTTGCATCCTTCAGCTACGACAAACTGAATATTGTCAACCAAATACTTAGTGAAAATGAAGAAAATTATGTGATTCCTGGGGGCTTTTTGCCTTTGACCAATGTATGAGTTGTCATGTCTAATGCTTTGCTAGCTGTAACTATATTTCAGAATGTACAACCATACACCAGCTTTACTGTGCTTCAGACTATACACCACTACCCAAACATTACAGGAGCGTTTTTTTTAAGACACTGTTTACCCGTGATTGCTATATTTAAAAATGCTTTCAAAGCACCTAACATAGGAAAATCATTATTGAGTATCTCACTGAGAGTACCAAGCAGAAGAAAACACCTTGAACTGTTAGATTTATTGCCTTCAGTGAACACATTCGCTCTCAATGCACACACAGTGAACAATGATTAACTCCAGTAATTCAGCGCAAACAGTAATAAAAGACAGGTTTCTTCCCCCAAGCAGAAAAGTCCAACTTAAAGCACCTTCCTTTCACAAGCCTCAGAAACATGCATTGAGATAACACTTTGACATGGGGCCTCGCCTTGCCCCACGTACTTTACATCCATAACATACAGACTTTGAAGTGTGGGGTTTCTACTTGAACACATCTGCAGAAGCAATTCACACATCAAGGATTTACACATACCCCTCTAGGTAAAAAAACATCACTGATGCACTACAAATGCAATAGGCATGTAAACTGCTTTGCAGATGTGCTCGGTAACACACAGTGAATGAGAGAAGAGTACTTGTCAAGTGCATTATAAAGTTTAAAGCCCCTCTGAAAAAGTATTTCATCGAATTTCATGCTTACTAATAGGATTTAACCTGACCATCAAAAATAAAAAAAAAAAAGGTTTATTTCATAAGCATGAATTATGGAGCTCCCTGTGCCACAGGAGGGAGACATGACCACCAGCCATCATCTGCCCTAGATTAGATGGAAATTTCAAGGAGTGACAAGGAAATCCAACATGTCCAACCCGATTTCAACTAACTTATATTTCTCTTTAGTAAGAGAAGAAATAAGCCAACAGTTGTATTTGACAGCTTCAGGACTGACTCTCTTACACCAGACTGTGCTCAGCCCTCAGATTTTTAGTTGCATATTTGAGACAGAAATTCATGTGCTACGGGGCAGATGTTAACCCCGATAAGTCTTTTCCCTGGTGATAGCAGTGGCTGCAAAGCAGGCAGAATTGGGCAGATGAAGGCATTGTGGCTCCAACAGCTATCAGTGCTTGGAAGCACTTGAACAGCTAAGGCAGTTCAGTTTCCAGCCAGAGCAATTCCTTTTTAATTCTGTTTATATTCACAGAGATAAGAACCCACATCATCTCCATTGATGCTACAGCCTCATGGCAGCTTCTTAAACATTGGAGAGATATACTCATACATTCATAAGACAAACAGTTCCTAATGACTTTCCCAAGCACAAGTCAAACAAGATACAAATCAAAGCCTTTGGGAGTTTTGTTTGTCTGTTTGTTGCAGGGGGCAAGGTTGGTTGTTTTTATTGTTTGCTTCTTTAAAAGAAAGTAAACAAATATTTGTCCCATCACCCCTGACACACACTGAGGTCACAAGTTGCCCACGTGGTAGGGCTGTACTTCAGAAAACCATTAAATCTGGTGAGACTACTGGTGAATCTATCCTACAGCACGTATCAGAAAAGGGGAATGCATTTGCTTCTCCCCTTATGTTGATAACACATTCAGACATACTTTATTCTGGAGGGGGATGAGAGACAAGAACCATAAAAACTAAAAACCACACCTCTGAAATTGGCCGATGCCCAAAACTGTAATAATTCTACACTTTTCTAAAAACAAAGTGTTGTTTACTATAACACCTCCTACTTGCCACTCACACAAATGTCTAAATCACCTGAATTCTCAGAAGAGTTCTCAGCTTCAGTGGCCTCTGAAAGTGGCCTTGCCCAATGTAAACACTGATTCTGTGAGAACAAGGATAAGGAAAAAAGAGTGGGTGGGAGTATTTCCTCTTCCTTGGATTTAGTTTCACTGAGTGTTCATTGTTCACAGGAGATGCTCTTACCTTTCCATTGTCTCATAAGTTTCCCCCACCCCTTTTTTTTTTTTTTGATACCTTGGAGACAAGCACTAAGATAAAGCATTCAATTTTCTTCCATGTACTTAAAATTTGTCTGCCCAGCTCTGGATTTAGAATCTACATCAAGGTCCTCTTTTATCTGTAAACTCATGTTCATCCTGCCCCCTTGCTTCACAAGTTAAGACAGTAATTAAGCCTCTGTAAATCCTCTCAGCCCAACATGCTGTCCTTGTCTCCTCGTTGCTCACTCATACTGCTTCATCAGGTTACTCTGTTTTTTCTCATAAACTTGTCTAGTTTTAGCCAAATAACTAACCTTCCTTATTCTTTCTGTCCTTTCACCATGGTGCTCACACTGACAGCAAAATGCACGTTCAGAACAGAACAATCTCATCATCCCTGACTTCTACCAGAATTCTTTGGCATATCCAACTGGTCACAACACTTGGCTGTGTTTCAATGCACCAGCTTGAGTATCATTTTATTCAGCAGCCTAAAGTACGACAGCGATTCCCTCTCACTGACAAAAAAACCACCACACCATCAAACAAACAAAACAAAACAAGACACCTCCACCGAATTAGAGTACTTATCACCACATCCCCGCATAATTTTTTCCTTTAACTATCTACTGGAGAAGGAACTATTTCACTTCCTATTTTTGTAAAGTGACACATTACAAAGCAGACCATCTGCTTCATAGACTTCTCACCCTTCTGACTTCCTTCCCATACATTTGCCTGATGTATTTTATGGCTTTCTGTATTGGTTTCGTTAGGGTTGAATTCCCCTTTTCTGAAGGACCTCTGTTGACTCAACCTTGGTGTGCTGCTCTCTCTTCCTGCTTCCCTTTTGTCTTCTTTTTCACTCCCTCCAGATATATGTATCCCTTCTGAGACCGGATGTTACTTCAACTTTTATGACCTAAATTTAATTATTCAAGGTTCTTTGCTTCCCAAGTCAAACTGCTGATGGCACACTTCATCTGAAGGGGTAGGCAGACAGGAATTAAGCTCCTTCCTCCACAAATTCACTGGGCTTGTTTGGGCAGGGCAGAGTTATCAGCTCAGGGTGATCACTTTAGCAGCACTCTTTTGTCTTATATTTAGGAAAATACCAAGAAAAACTTCTCACGTGTAAAAAAACACAAACATTATGGCTTAATTTCCTCTAACACAAAGATTTTAGAAATATTTTTGACTCAGAGCTAATCTGCTTTTACTTTAAATAAGAGACAGAAGATAGAAGAGGAAGATCTACTTTTTTTTTTTTCTCATCACGGCTGGCACATCTAAGTTTAGGTAATTACAACTGATGTAGTGGAACTTGGCCAACCTCAATCAGCTGCCTCTGCACTTACTGCATACAAAACTGCAGGAACCTGTTAAAGCAGGTCGTGCAGTTTAGCTCATCTTTCCAGATAAGTACATACTGCTGAAATTCCCTAAATACCTCTTAATGCAGGATTGTATAAAACAGTTCTTATACTGGCAAAAAAATACTGCTCCTTCATACCCAGTGTGGTAAGAAACACAGAGTAGCACAATACAAAAAAGGAAAAGCGTCATACCAAAATCGGAGTTCTAAAATTCTATGGCTAATCAGAATTAAGAATGAGAAAATGTTCCATTAGCCATAAATGAAAACAACAAACACCCCAAACTCTAAGATACACAACTCTAATTATACCCCTGATACTCTCGTTTTAGTAACTAGTTAAGGCTGGGACCATTCATTTTATAGCTTAAGGTTACTTATTTTTAAAAGACCCTGCACTATACATTAAAAAAATTGAGGTAAAGAGCAATGGGCTCGCGCTTAAGCCCCTTGTAAAAGAATTTGATAAAAAATTCAAACCACAAAAAAAAAAAATTAAATAAACATGAATCAACATTTGGTTAACTGTAGACTAGTAAAGTTGATGAGAATATCAAAAGCCAATTAGAAGCAGTATCATTTCTACTCTGCACATTTATATGGATTTGGTTTTAACACAGTTTAACAGTACTAATGGGAATTTCAGGCTCCTGTACACGGCAGTATCTGGACACCTTTAATTATTTAGAGACAAAAATCTATTTCGCACTTTTGAATCTATTCTGTGGACTACACTTAGGTTGAAATTTGGATTCAAGTAATGAAAATAATTATCATGAAATAACCTCAATTCTTTGTCTCAATTCACTTTGGCAGATGTGCCAGACCTTTACAAATGCTCAGAGAGAAATGTCAGCTCTCTATGGAAGCTTTGAAAGCATACACACATCTTCCTTAAAACAAAAACCCCAAAACCAACCAAACAAAAAAACACCACACACAAAAAAATACCTTATTCAGAATTAGTTTCTTTTTAACATTTTAGAGGGTGAAGACTACCTGTTTCGTGGCTACTTATTCCCTGATTCCAAGACAGAATAAACCACCTGGGTAAAACTGCAACTGTGTATTAGAATCTTCTGCAGTATTAGAATCATACTCTAAACCATTTCATTCTGCAGCTTCTTTTTTTTCCTTCCAAGTTAAATGTAGTCCTGTTTATTCAAGCACACACATTCCACAGTTCAGTACCTTCCCAACAAAGTAACATACAGTACAACCTACCACTGCTATCTACCGATGCTTTTTAAAGTAATCCTACTGTGCAACTTGTGTTTGCAGTGTACTTCCAACAGCTGGGTCACTCAGGTCAGAGGTCAGATATTTGTACACATTTCTAAATCCACTTCTGTTATCCCAATAAATGCCAGATGAAGAGTACAGCAGTAAGTACTGGACAGAAAAAAGGACACAAGGACTTCACAGATAAGGTTTAGAGCCAGTTGCCACCTTCTCTGGAAGAAATGAGAAGCACTGGAACGAGCAGTGATGTTCCACACCAAGCAAGGTCCAAACAAGGGGATGAATGCCTCAAACGAAATACGTGTATGGAAACAGCACAATCAAACTTGTGATGATCTTAACAGATATGAATGACACTTTCATTGCTTTCTCTTCTTAATGATGCCATTACTTTTACTTTACACCTAAAAAAATCCCCACAGTGAGAGACAGAGCAGAAAATAAATAGAAGTCTCAAACACTGAAGCTGACAGTTCATTTATGGAAGTTATACTTTCATCTCACATCTCCAAGCTAAGTTTTAAACATTTAGATCAATAGCTACTTAGACTCCTGGAACAACCATTTATGCTGTCTTTTTAAATATTAACTATTCGAGGCAACACACAAAACTCACCAAAGCAGAGTACAAAAATATTATTCTACAACTAAAGCAAAAGAAAAAAGAGGAATGCAGTTATTTCTAAGCACCTCTGTGGAAGTTGTACAAGATACTACATACATTTGACTAAAGTCCTTTAGTCAGCTTACGAGCAAGCACAAGCAGTAATGCATAATTGCTATTTGGGATGCATTTATTGCTGATTCTCCAAGAGCTGCAATCAAGAGATTGTCTCTAGTACACAGAATTAAAGAGACTTATGATTTCGGATTAGTCCTGTTACAGTAAGTTAAAATGAAAAATCTCAGTGAGTCTTTCCATGAAATGGGCTAATTTTGTTCCACTGCCAATACAAAAAAATATTCGAAGCTGCAGCTCAGCATTGTTTCAAACATCAACAAGTGCAACAACCCATTCAACTCGGGAAAGTTACAGTAACACCTTTTTTACACAGTGTCTCCTCCCTAAAGAGCAAACTTCAGTGTCACAGTGATCTCTCCCCAACCCTGTACCAAATTCCCTAACTTTTCTTGTTGTCCTGCCCAGTAAACAGGTAATAAGACTGCATCTTGTCCAAAGCAAGCAATAAAATAAGCTTTGACTTTCCTAAACTCCAAAACATCTATATATGATTTCACTTGCAAAAAACATCTAAATACAGAAAAAAAAAAAAAAAAAGACATCAATGCACACCCATCAAAAAAAATGTTTCACATGACACATTCACTCTCCAGTTCCTTTCCCTGGGAAACAAACCCAAGAAAGTAGATGGGCACATAAACAACCTTTTCAGAAAGCACTTATTTAATTAGACCAGCACTCATGCCAAATCAATCAAATTCAAAGTACTACATTTTAGTTAAAGCTAATGCTACCTCTTCTCTTCCACGCAAACAATCCAAATTCCTCCTGAATTTAGACCAATGCATAAAAATGGATGAGTTATTTTATAAGCTGAATGGGTTATTTTGTAAGTTGAATGATATTATTTCTGTGTCCATACATGGCAGAGTGTGTGTGGCTCAAAGAAGTTAAACTTGTCAATAGTCTTTAGGGAATCAGCTGAAGGACACGTTCTTGCACAATACATTATTTTAAGCTTGTTGAAAGCTGATGCAACACACAAAATGAACATCTTCCTTTCTTATTTTTAGCATGGGGATCCAACTGCAGCCCCACGCTACACCAGGGGAACAATAAAATAATCTTCTAGTAAGGAAGAATTCTGCATGCTCACTAGACAGGATAATTACACTGCCCGTACAGCACGTGCTAATTGTAGTTGGCCACAGACAATTAAACAAACACTCAGAGGCTCTCCATCTCACTTTCAAGCCACATACAGTGAAATTCACATTTTATAAATATTTAACTGGAAGTAAAAATGGTAAGGCTTATCACAGCTGTCAGAGCTTCATGCAACCAAATCAATTAACAATAGAAAGCCTTAAGACAATACAGATAAGGGAAGCTTGCAATTACTCACAAAAACCTAACTGGAACAGACTGCAATGCAATTTCCCAGCTCCTGGAGCAAGTGCCCGCATGATCTCACCAAATCCCGTCAACAAAGAGGAAGAAGCTGCTAGTCCCTGGCAGGAGCTTGTTTTAAGTACCTGCCTGCACCTGGGGAAATAAAAAAATGCAGCAGCCAAGCCAGAGGAGCAGAGGGATGGAGCAGAGCAAGAGACAATGGTGGAGAAAATGCCAGTGCATCATGGAAGATTTCCAGCTCTTCAGTTCTGATCCTACAAAGTATTACTGGCAGCCTGAACTTTATTTATATATAGTCACACATACGCTCAAACTTCAGTCAGCACTTAAAAAACACTGAGGAAAGCAGTGGGAACTTCTGTGTTTCTCTTTTGCTCTGTGGTAAAAGTGACTGCAATGTCAGCTGGAGGAATTTTGGGGACTGAAGCTGAATGGCTTTGTCTCTCCTCAACCCCACCAATTCCATCCAACAAAGTCACAGACCAGGACCAGATTTTTATCACAAACTTTTTGTGCTTATTTCTAACAGCACAAAAGATAAATAAACCAAAAGCCAGATATGTGTGTTCCTCAAACTGATGCAGCAACACAGTAATGACCAGATGACTAGTAATTATTATAATAGCAATAATCTCCAAAATTAATTTGATTTTTAAATTTCAATCAGACTGACAGACCAAGATGTTTGAAACATCGTTATAACTGCAAATTTAAGGTTGTACCCATGGGCACAGATGAACATCAGAACTACCTAAAAGTTAGTCATTTCCCCCAACCTAAAGTTACCGACTTGTGTCGGAAACTCAAAGATTGCACTTGATCTTTACTAGGTCACCATAAAGATCAAGATCTCCAATGATTAAGTACAGTGAAAACAGTACACATGATTTCTCCCTGTTGCATCATTAGGGAAATTCCCAACTCCACACAAGCTTTTCCCTCTCAAAACCCTGCCCCAATTTTCCCCAACACCAAAGTCCTTTCTCACTGAAACAACAGTTTAGGGTGACCTTGCAGCTCCTTCCAGCAGATACACCTTGCTGCTCAATTCCATATTCAACTACTGCAAGGTGAGTTTCAGGCAACATGTACAGAGAGGGAAAAAAAAAAAAAAAAGCCCCCCCTAAAGGCAGCAAAACCCAAAAATAAACAAAACAAAGAATAAAAAAAAAATCAAAAACAAAACAACAAAAAACCACAAAAACCAAACAACCAAAAAACCAAATAAACAAGAAACCCCACCCACTCACTTTCCACTGTCAACAATGAAAAAAAACTTCAAAAATACATATTCCTTTAGGTTAAATTAGGCTGCAAGTTGACAGCTGACACTTTTTCCCTGTATTTGATAGCAGATTATTTTCAGAAAAGTGACTACTCCTCAAGGTATGATGAACAGGCTTCTACTCAAAAGTGAAAGTGTTCTTTTTACTGTAAGCACTCCTGCTGGCATCAATCTATACATCCAGCACCTCAAGCAATTGATCATTATTTTCTGTGCTTCCAGCAAACTCGAGTGTTTAAGAATAAAAGGTCAATGCACCTCCACTTGCATTTATATTTTTTTCATTTGACAAGTCAATGTCTCTAGTACCATGCACAGCTGCATATATTCATAGCTGGAATTTTTTCCACATTCATTCCAATAATTCTTGGGTTTTTATTTTGCTTACACCATTTAAAAAAAAAAAAAAGGCTATTTGGAAAGAAAGTGTTGCACCGTTCTTTACAACCTTCAAAAACATTGTATCAACACTTAGGACAAAAACAAGCATATGCAAATTTTCAAGCACTATTTTTTGCTCATTTCTGGAACATTAGTTCTGATCTCTGCCACCAAATTTTCTTTTGCAGGTGACGTTCTGACCATTACATTTGCTAATACAAGTCACTTATGGCATACTGAAAATGTATGTTCATTCATCAAGTTACCTCATAGAAGATACTCTTCTTTCCATAGATTTTATGGAATTTAAGTCATCTACCAAACACTCGTCCACTAGCAAAGTCAACATACCTGTATGTTGTACTTGGACACAAAAGAACCATGCAGACTCAGCTTGTTCAGGATAGAGAAGAGCCAGGGAAAATGCCCCAGCTGTTTATTTTACTTCATATATATATATGTTTCTAGGAATGACCGTGGATTGGAGGATGAGGTTACCACCTCTCCAACCACACTGGTCAAACGAAAAGACCATCAAACTTCTCTGCCTCAGGAGAAAGAATGAAAACAAAAAGGACAGTTAGCCAAACTTAACTATGTATACAGAAAGTGCGTGAGAACTCCATCACAGAAATGAAAACATCAAAAGACTGCAAATCTCAGGGCGACACCTGTGTATTTTTTGATAGTCAAAGCTGCTTGGCTTAATTAAGAGGCAAGCAAAAGCACCTTCGGTTGTGCAAACCTTCTCAAGTTCAAAACAAACACAAAAAGGAAGGACCATGTAAGTAACAATGCAGTGAAATTAGCAAAATAATGCACTAAGGCATGATGTAAGGTTCACCTGACTAATTCAGAGCTGTGGGTATATATTTTAAATACAATATACCTATTTGAACACACGTCTGTCAATGCAGCAGATCGTGGTGGGCACTGGGTGAGTCTGACAAGGAGGGGAAGGGGATGGAAAGGGAGGTGTCAGGGAGGAAGAGCAGGAAAAGAGGTATAAAATCTGTGCAATCACCACAACACAGGACTATGATATAATCCTGCCTTAAGACAGGAATGTTGGACTGAAGTATTCCTGCCTTAAGCTGCTGTGAAAAACTGGAAGCCCTGCCTCTGCCCACACAGCATTCTCCCCTACTCGCAACTCCACTCCTCACGCTTACAGGGTGGGAAATTCTCCCTGAAGCTCAGACATCCCATGTTCCCGAGCTGGAAACACGCTCTCCCATCCCCGTTTTCTCCCCAGCAAGTTCATAGCTCCATGGTGTTCAGCTGTGACTTCCCAACATTCACTCAAGCTGTCTCACTGCCCTGTAAAACAGGACCTCTGCCCCCTCTCTCTGCCAAACCCTGCCCAGAGCCGGATCTCGCAGCTCAGATGAGCCCAGGTGTTTCAGGATGGTTGCACTTATAGACCTTGGGCTTATCCAAGTCAAACACAAGCTCGTTTTCAGAGGAAGAACAGTTTACAAAACAAATTCTGAATAACAAACAATATTTTGCCATCACGTCCAGAAAAGAGTCTCACAAAACAAAGAAAACAAAAAAGAAAAAAAGAAAAAAGTCATACATTTAACAATTTTAAAACTTCAGTGACTTTAAAGCAAAAATGATTTTCAAATAGTTCCAATATGCTGAACCCTCCTGATACTTTGTGCATTTATTGCCGTGCATTCTCCTTAAAACCTCTCTTCCTCAACCGCTTTTCCTATACAGGGCCTCCACACACAGCCAGTGCAATAAAGCTTAAACAATGTAAATTAGTACCAAAAAAATTTACTCAAACCAATTGCAATTCTCCCTTTAGTTTCTTTGCCGTGCAAATCACTTTGAATGTACCACTTTCATAAATCTATACCGGTTGAAAACAAGCAAACAAAAAGATTCCTCTGCTGGACTGTTGACTTTCCACAAACAATTCCCAATTCCTTCTTAAATGCAGTGATGCATTTTAGGAAGTCTACAATGTAGACCATTTCCACTCCATCATTAAGCTTTCCACTAATCTGTTTATTAAATCTGCATTGCTCAGATGTAAGGATTGGGTGAGAGAGGAAGATATGTGATTATTTTTAGAAGTGGGATAAAAAATTGGCTGGGTCATCAGGCTCCAAATGCAGTGGTTGTGGTCTAATGGTCCTACTAGTGGCTGATCTCCAGTGGTGCCCCTCATAGGTCAGTACCCAGGCCAACACTGCTTCATCTGGTCAATGGGATGGACACACCCTCATTCTATTTAACAGTAATCAGTACCTACTCCCAATGCAGTTTAAGGGAAAAATTCAGGTCACACTAAATAAATAACTTCTGGGTTGAGTCACCACCCCGGCAGTACTTAAATGCCATGTAGATGTGGCACTTAGGGACATGGTCTAGTGGTGGACCTGGCAGTGCTGGATCAATGGTTGGACTCAATCTTAGAGGTCTTTTCCAAGCTAAACAATTCTATGAATCCATGGCATCAACGTTGGGGAGGACTGAAATGTTGGGGCGTAGGGCTGCTGCTCCTCAGCATCAGGACAAACTAGAAAAGTGGTTTGACAGAAGTCTCACAATATTCCACAAAGACAAACACAGATGAAGCAATGCAGGAAAATCCCACACAGGAGTGCAGGCTGGCATGACCAGCACAAAGAAGCTGAAGATCCAGGTGAAGGAACTGAGAGGGGTCAGCAGGGGACCCTTGCAGCAGCCAAGGCTGCCCACACACTGGGCTGTCTGAGCAGGATTGCAGCCAACACGCTGGCAGAAGTGATTATATCCCATCTGGGTGGCAGCTAGACACACATCCAGTTTGGTATCTCCCAGATCGCCCAGCTGGACAGAGTCAATGGTAAAGAGGCTGCAGCACATCGTGCAAGACCAGAGGCTGTGAGAAAAGTCGAAGCAGGAGACAATTCAATTCTTCACTACACTGGGTAGAAGGGACTACAGGAAAAAAGCGCATCAAACTTTCTTCAGAGGTGTAAAGGGAAGGGGCAACAAAGGAAACTCCAACTCAGCTACCTGTTCTAGCTTTTAAACATCCTCAACCCATTTTTTTTCCTTTTTATATAGAGTTGTAACCTTTTTTTCCTACTAGATATTCAAAACTCAGCTGGAGCAAGACCTAGAGTAACACTATCTGTCTTTGAAGCCATCACTGCTGGAGCTGGAGGGTGTTGGACTAGATGACCTCCAGCGGTTCCAACCTACATTTTTCAGTGCTTCTGTGATCTATTCTAGGACAGTATGCATGGTATAGGATTACAAATGTAATATACCAGCAAGCCAAAACACACTGCCAGCCAAAATGCAAGAATAGAAGATACTACTCTAAACGCTTTTGACATACCCTTGTCAGCAGATGCTCCAAAATGCTGTGTCAAAACTCATGGGAAAGGGCAAGGGAGAAAAAAGGAAAAAAAAATCCAGAAATGCAGTTGCTTTGACATATCTGTACATAAAGACTTCTACCTAAAATATGGCAGATCATACTTTTCTGTGGCTCACCTTTGAGCAACAACACAGGTAACACAGAGGCTGGTAGCACTGATCTGGCTTGAATGAGAAAAAACATCTGAGACAAAAGGTAAGTGTCTTGAAAATGAAAATTTTTAGAGATTACGGTTGCTGTTTTACTGCCACTAGAACCTACTCTGAAGCCACAATTCAATGACTGCTTTATTGATGTGTTTGAACAAATTCTGATGTCACTTATTAAATACATATGTATCACTCATTTTGTCTCAGTCAGAGGTGCTTCACTGCAGAACATCTTGTGGAAAACTAGGAGAAGAAATTTGTTTGTTTAAATAGAAGCATCTGATAGCCAGCCACAGTCACAATGAACAGTCTGTAACAAACAGCCCAGGGAAAACAGATTTTCTGTAACACAGCTGATACAACAAACTTCCCTCCAACATAAATGTGGCACTGGCGTCTTGCAGAGCCAGTATGGCTGTGTTTGGGAATTGAGACCACTGGACATGCTGGGCCAGAAATTCAGCTGATGTTAATCAACAGAACCCCATCAAGGAGAGGGGATCTGGCCTGCTATGCTTTGGCTGCATATGTTGAAAAAACTTCAGTAGAGTCTGATGTGATAACTTTGATTTATGTTGACAGACACTCCTCCCGACAGAGAGCCTGTTAAAAACAGGGTAAGGGATTACTTGTTTCAACATCTGATAGTTTAAGCCAGAAGCTGACAGAATTCACCACCTCTCTGAAGAATGTGAAACCAGTCCACTTTACACACGTAGAATACAGAACTAAAAATTACTTTTTGCTAATAAATGTAATTAAGATACTGCGTGTCTAAAGTCCAAGTTAGCTTTAGAAGTCTAACTGAAATTTACTATGAAGGCCTGGCCATAATTTAGGTGGAACAAGAGGAACCTACACTGGTGAAAAGTGTAGGTGCCAGTAGAACCCAACAAGATAAAAAGCCAGTAATAAGCTCTTACACACACATTGATCTTCTTTCTTCCTGTAGTCACAAAAACATCTCTCATCTACTCACTGAAAAGTCTATTATCATTTGAAAAATACTCTTTTGAAGAACTTAATTTTCACCAATGGCCTGTGGGGAAGAATGAAGGGAGACAAAAGAAAACAGGCTCATCCAGCACTGCACCTCCAAAAAAAAAAATTCACTCACCTCATATTGCTTTAAGTTGTGGGCATTTACAAACCAGCCCTCAAGCAAATCAAGGAGACTGAGGTGAAAAGACGTGGGTGAAAATAACTTCAGAAGTTAAAATACTGGAGAATTTATGCACTAATATGTAATTAAAAAATAGAGTTTGAGACATGTTGCAGACACTCAACCATTACTAAGAAGGCATTCTGAACATTTGGAAAACATAGCCTGTATTGTAAGAGTTTCTGCGTGAGCTATACAAATAGTTATTGAACTGAGTGCAATTTATACAAGCATACATGTGAAAAGAAGGAAAAGAAAAAAAAATCATAAAAAGAATGGAACAGAAGGGGGAAGTTATTTCAGTAGAAGATTCCCTGTTTTGCTGGCCCAAACATTAAGTCTTCTGGAGACTTCTGATGAAAGGAGTACATTCAAACCTGTTAAATAGGTACTGCAGGAATGCTGGCAAAATCACGACAAAGATGCTAAATGCTAACTCCTCACCATTCCTGCCAAGCTGCAAATTAACATTTTGAGTACGCAGTACATTGTTGCAAAGCAAAGCCACCCACACCAATAGCTCCCCTACGTGCAGATACACATTCATTCCAACAGCTTCTGTTAGCTCCCTGATTGCAAAGAAATACAACACAAAAATAACTCGACCAACATGCGTCTGCAAATCAGCCAACAAGCAAACAATAAGCCCTGCATGAACAGATGCAAGGGGAGGAAACAAAATCCCCGTACCTAAGAACCCTTTGTGAGGGCATGTGTGGCAGAATGTGATCAATTACTAAAGATGCCAACACTGATCAGTTTCTAAATTCCTGGCTGCTGGCTTGTCAAGCGTCATTTACAAAATAGAGAAAAACTGAATAACCACTCAGACATTTGAAGAAAGTAAGCAGTTGCATCTAATATTGGTACCACTTTTCAATAAACTAGGAAAGTTATACAAATAAGAGGTTTAGAAATGTCTACTAAAAATATCAAGAAAACTTAATTGTACAACTGCACTTTTTTTGACCCCCAGACGTCTCCATGTCACTTTAGATTTGCTTATTTGGACAACTAAAGCAAGCATATTAGACCACCAAAAAGAGCTGAAGAAACCATTGTCTATCCAGTCACAGAAACAAACCTGAAACGTTTATATTTATGCATTTTAACCAGAGAACACCTATACAGGTAATTTTTAAACAGTTACAACTTCTCATTAGCAGTTTTACTAGGGAGCATCAATGTTTGCAGAACCAAGAACATGCCTACCATTTTCTTCTTCACTCATCTCATACTAAAACCTTCAAATATACCCATACAGAAAGAGCAAAGTGATCAAAAAATGCCTTTCAGACCAAAAAGTATCCATTTATAAACATATCCATGCCAAAAGCCATAGCATGTTTTTTCAAGTAATGCAGAGGAACTTCTCTATGAAGAAATTAACTGTATCACAATTTTGACACTCAACAATACTCCAGATTTTTATGCAATGCATCACCTTATCTTTCAACACATTGTGGTTATTGCAGTCACCCATGCTCCTAAGGCACCCTCTCCTCCCCATATCTTCTGTTTTTAATTAAAGGTTTAAGTGTTTACTTCAAGATATAATGCTCCTGTCTTGTGCCAGCCCACATTTCACCTGAGGAAACACCATTAGCTTGTGTGGAAGGATATGCTGGCGGAGGCAAGCACACCTCCCATCACAGCATCCCTCTCCTTTTTTCAAATCTTAAACCTTCATACTTGCAGCAAATCACTTCCATGTGGGCTTGTGCCCTGCATACCTGATTTCTACTCAAAGGCACTTCCTGCTGAAAGACTGAACATAACCAATTCAGCCCCGTTTTAAGTTGATTATGCACCCACTCCACACCATCTTCCTCATGCTCTGCACAGAAAATTGGTGCTGACATAACTGAGTGATCTACACACATCTGCTCCAAAACACAGTTTCTGTCATAATTAACTCCAAGATATCACACACACACCCCCCCAGCCTTCCATCCCTTGCAAGGGCACAGGTGGGCAGGCTTTGCCAGTTTGCAATGGTTTTTTTCATAGGCTTCTGACTCTCAAACACAATCTGATCACCTCGTAGAACAAGTGAAACAAATGCTTCTGAACGGCTGAATCTCAGAGGCACCACAGGAAATACGAGGAAAAGGAGTCCCCAGAGAAGAGGGAGCTGCTGGTGGGTGTGGTGACAGCGTCTTCCTGAAACCCCAATGCAGAGGAATGATCACAAACCTTAAAAAATGCCAGATGGTGCCCTGTTGCTGCTACACCATCTATTTAAAAAATAAAAAAAAACGCATGCAAAGAACACCACACCATGCATGCCAATCGGCCCTACATGTCAAGGCAAGTTTTCCAGATTAAATGCTCACCAAATAAAATTCATTTTAGAATTAAAAATAATTAACAGTAAGTAGTGTGTCATTTACAAAGCAGCATTTCTGATGGGGTGGTTGTAACAGCAACTGAGCAAACAAGCCTGATATTGCAAAAACTTATTCATGCCCTGTTTTCTCAAAGCAATTGCAAGGAAATACCCTCGTCCTTATACAAAAGGGCTTGTGGATATGTTTAAACTTACTCTGTGAGAAACAATCTAGCCAGCTGCAAATGACTGTTTTCATCTAAAATGCTGAAAGACCAGGGCAAAAGTTTCATAGAAAAGTGATAAAACCCTTTAAAATACAGAATTTGAACCAAAAAAAGGTCTAAATCACAGATAAAGATGACAACAGAAGTACTTGAGCCTAGGAGAAATATCACAATATCCCTCTTTAAAAGACCATAAAAATGGTACAGTCACAAGCATGAGAAAAAGCTTACCATTAGCAATCCCAGTCCTCCATACTGCTAAATTTTGCTCCCCTTCTAATCCTGGCCTCTTTCCTAGCAGTATTTCAGAAATAGCACTGTACAGTAGGTTCTGTACTCCAGAAACTATTTTACTCGAGTTGCACTTTTCTACAATGATGATGCTTCTTGAGAAATCAAGATGATTACTCTCAAGTCGCACATACTTGTAACATTGTTGAAACTGATCTGATTTTTTAAAAAATTACTCACATTTACACTTATCCTAAAAAGCACATATTGCAGAACTCACTTCACCTGCATTACAAAAAGAAAACCCCCATTTTGCAGACACAAACAATACCTCAGCAAAGCACATGAAGAACCCCTTTAATTATATGGCCCACTGAAAGGCATTGGGGCACGCTTCTAAAGGCTTAAAGCCACGAGGCTCTGAAGCATTTTGTATTTCACGTGACTCCCAAATAATCAGTAATTTAATCAATATTTAGCCCCAACTACTAGCCAAAGAAGGATGAAGTTTCCAGACATGGAAATAAGTTTCACAGATATTCCGACTTCGTAATTGTCATGGCCAAAACTAAACCCCATACCTTCCTCTGCCATCAAGTAAATACAGTACATAGCCTTTCTTAAAGCCCTGAAATTTGATTGTGGCAGCAGAAATAAAACAAGGGAGGATGCAGATGAAAAAACAACTCGGAACAGGCACTTTTTATGCCAAGCTCATCATCTGTGTTATTAATATATTGCACATGGACTCCACGTGATGTTTTGAGTGAAATTAAACAGAAAAAATCTATTGACAAGGGTACAGTCATTTTTTCCTACAATACTGACTTATAAACTGTGTGACTCTTATTAAAACCTTTATTAAACTGTGTGAGAAATTAGTAAATAAAAAGATCCAAGGAAAATGCTACAAATTGACACAAATAGTAAGAACTGAATTTATAATCCTGAATGAATTTGGGACATCCTAGTGCTCTATCATAAAGAGTAAGCAAGCAAGGACTAATAAGGACCAGAAACGCAATTCACACATTCCACGTGAGGATCAAGAAACATCAAGTTGCCCAGGACAGGAGGGTAAGAGGATTGCTACAACCCACTCATTAAGCAAGGGAGTTCCAAGCGACCTCTAATATAGGAACAATTACAACTTCATCAACTATAACCTAAAATTACATTTTTCTCACCTTACCATGAAAGTGCAGCTGCAATTACTGAGATGAAATATTTAACCACTGCCTTTGACAACATGAATCAAGCTTATGTTTATTTCTAAGGTGCTTTTCGTAAAACAAGGCTGTTTCAAAAGTGGATTCATAAAAGAGAATAAGCTGACAAGCTCTCAAGAGTATGTTTCTTCCAAAAGGAGTTGCATGCTGCACTACTGTCAGCAAACAGACGCAAGGTTGCAAAACTATTTTCATTATAATATTGTTTGCATGTTTTCAGAGATCCGTAACTTCCTCAAGTTTTTCCCTTCTTAGCTGAAAGGCTTCACATTCACTCTGGGAACTCTCTCAATAAGCATCTGAATATGCTTCTCAAAATACAGATTAAAAAAGAATTGTACTCTAAAATGTGATCACTTACGGACTACATAATAGTGAATGAAAAAGTCTGTATGACCAATCTAAACCTGACATCCCTGTTAGCTCACGTACGCAACCAAAGTGTTGGGGAATGGGATTTACACACCTAGCAAGTGGAAGAGAATCATTCAGGTTGGAAATGACCTTTAAGATCATCAAGTATGACCACCAACCCCCCATCATGTTCACCACTAAACCATGTCCTCAAGTGCCATATTGTTTTGTCAAACAATTCCAGGGATGGTGACTCCACCACTTCCCAGGCCAGACTATTCCAATGCTTTACAACCCTTTCTGTGAAGAAATTTTTCATAATGTCCAACCTAAAACTCTGCTGGCATAAAATATTATTTTGCACTCTTTATTTTTTTCTGCTTGTAATATATCTCTGGATTCACAACCTATGTTCACAACAACAACGAAAGAAAAAAAAGAAGCAAAGAATTCTGAAGAAATTTAATATAAACCAACAAATTATAAACCAGCAGCCTTCCATCTGGAATTATTCAGAGGCACATATGGTCATATTTTTAATGTAGAAAAGTTTTGTAATCTGATACTTATTTACCTTTCCTACAATTAGCTGCTCCACAACACACCAGCTTTAAAATATGAAGCTCAAAATCAAGTCTTATAAATGAAGTACTAAGTTAAAATTATTGACTCCTTAATTTCAGATATTTTCATGAAATATATATTCTAAGGGAATACACATTTTCCATAAAATATACATTCTAAGGGAATTAGGTTGGCTTATTTTTTCATTTAGCATATAGCAATAGTAAAACCAAATTAAAACACATTTTCTCATCTGGAACATATGTATAACTGCCTTAATAAGGACAGCAAGACAAATAAGGATAATTAAATGGGATAATGATATCATTAGCTGATTTCAAGTTTGGGGTTAGTTTGGTTAAGAAAACAGTACCATGTTTGTTTATGTTTGGTTTTTGAGAAGACACAATGACATAGGTGGATGTCAGAAGGCTTTGAAAAGGAAAATCCATTCTGTCTTTTCACACACTCTTTTTGAGTATGGCAGGAGAAGGACAGGAAGAAGTGGAGGAAAAGCAGGAGAGGGAGAAGAAAGTTGGTGGGATTTGGATGTTCAGCAGCACCCAACTGTCTCCTTCAACTGCTCTACTACCACGCCAAGTTGTTTTTCCTCCCTCACAGCATCTGTCCCGCTGCCACACCAAGGAGATATTTTCACCTCTGGGGTGGGCAGTGAACCACCTCCATCCACCATGCTGGCAGACAGGAGCTCCACAACGGAGACAGATGGGTCTTTGCAAAGGAGAACTGGACCACAGGCTGGCCATACTGGGCAGCACACACCAGCCAGGCACCTTCTCTAATTTCTTTACATGGCGTTATCTTTACAGTTTCCAAACCAAGTTTTTAGACCACTATCTGCCCACTCACTTCCCCACATCTTCTGTCCTCCAGAGACACAGTGACAAATTGATCCTCCCAGTAACCTCCCACACAGCCACTAACAGCGACCCATCAAAATCAAAGGCAGACTTGACACTGGTGCAGCCTCCTACCCCTGGGCTCCTCGGTGGGGGGCAAAGCTGAGCCTACAACGCTCAGCATCTCAGAACTCCTCAAAGACTCAAGGGTTCTTTCCGTCTACGTGACTGAAAGAATAGAGTTACTGCTGTCACCCCTGGACACGCAAGAAAGTGGTTACCATGAGATAAACCATCAAGCCTGGCATCTCAGATCAGGAATTAGCTGATTTTCTTCAGAAACATACCCTTTATCATGCTGATGGGCACACAGCTAATCCTAAACATTTTATACAAGAAATCATTTGGGCTTCACGTGCTCACCTTTTGTTTTTCTCACCCTCCTGCCCTCAAATATACTCAGTACTCAGTATTCACCTGAAGAAGGATTATAAAAGCAGACTAAAAAAAAAAACTAAATAAAAAATTCTTTGCCTCCCAAGACAGAAGAGTCACACTCAGAAGCCTGCCGTCCTCTACTGCCAGAGCTGTCTCTCACTAGCTCCTTGCAGTCCTCCAATGCAGCTTCATGCACCACATGCTTTGAGCCATGAGATGGGTCCAGCTCTTCCCCCAGCACAGCAAGGTACGATGCAGATGAGCTTACAGGCACAGAGCAAAGCACACTCCCCCAGGCAGCAATGCATTGTCCATCCTCCAAGCAGGGAATGCAGTGAAAACACTACCAGAGCTTGAATCCATCTGGTTTGCTCTTGCTGACATTTTCAGAAATGTTTTTATACAGACAGGAACACGGACCTACTAAACGACTACAAATTACTGCCTTAGAACTAAAACTGAGGGGTTTTAATGGTAGGTAGAAAGTAGCTGAACTGCTCAATATGCAGAAGAGGGAGTAGAAAAGTGAAACTCAAAATAAGAGCAGAACACCACACATGGCAATACAAAGATATGTAACAGAAGAACTGCAGTACCTCTTGGTAATTACAACTGCTCCGTATGACTGCTACAAGTCACTTGCTAGATCAATAAAAGAGGCAACACTAGAAAGCACCTAAATACAACTGTGTGTTCAATTACAAAACCAAAGATAAGTTTCCTACTAATTACATTGATGCATGATCTCAGTAATAAAGCAGATACAATATACACTGTGCACGTGAAACAGTGTGCACAGCAAGAAATCATTAACTTTAACACCACAAAACATAAAAATTAGCTGTAAAAGCAGCAAAGGATCTCCAGTGATCTGATGTTGCACTTCCTTCTAAGTTTCATGTTTTATTGCACCAATTGCGTGTGTACAAGTCCTTGGAAAAATTAGTTACGTCAAACAAAACAATCAAACCATAATGATTAACAAATAAGTGGAATATACCTCAGAGTATAAAAAACTCTAATATAAATGCCTTTACGAGTATTTGCTATATGTTAAAAAAACACAGCTCTATTTTGCAAAAACAAGTTGTTTCCTGTTCCCATAGTAGGTTATCTTAAAATGCATTAACCATTCTGCAAACAAAAGAAAAATAATCACAAAAATACAAATATCAAAACAACCCCACGTGTATGAGTCTTCAGGAACTCTAGGAGTCTATATTACAAATGTCAACAAAGTACTTTCTTAATTCATAAAACTAGGAGCAAATAAACTGTCCCTAAAAACAACTAGAAACTTACCTACTTTCACTGTTCTACTAGCATGGAAGATGGTCCCCCTGATGCTTTTAGTACATAAACACACATGAAAAACTAGATGAAGAGAAGAGGGTAATGAAGAAAACCATATGGCAGCCATTATCTTATTAAATAAGAAAGATGGTTCTTGTTAAAAGAGAACTGAGGAGCAGATCCTTGCTGGACTGAACAGCCAGTATAGTACAACAGCAGCAGCACGCTCCTGCTCCAAAATCCCTGGAAGTGGCCCAGCAACACATCAAGTTACCAGAACATCAGTGTGATTGAGTTTTCCATTTTGAGAATATGAATGGTTCACGTAGCACTAAAGTTAAATGACTAAAATCTATTCTAACACCTGTTTCCAAGAGACGGAAAACTGTTTCTATAACGGTGAAACCACTATAAGTCAGCATCTGAGGAGAGCACTGATTAGAAAAAGGGTGACACAACATAAAGTAGCCCATGACAAGCATGGTGAACATGGCAAGCATGTTGTACATGCCTCAAGAGTTTTCCAGCAAAAACTTGAAGTGAAAAACAGAAAATAATATTCCACATAGAATAAAAGTTTTTAAAAAACCCAAATAATCACAACAAGGCATCCACAGAGATACTGGAGAGGCAATGGTAAATACTACGAAGTTACATCGTGTTGGACAATCTAGGTATTCATAGTGAGGAGCACATGTCACAGCAGCCTAACACAATAGGAAGAAACACAGTTTGCTCTGCAGAGCACCCCTCCAGCAGCTGCAGCTTGTCAGCATCCCTGTGAAACCTTCCAGAGGGTTCACCAGGATGGCCCCTGCAGTCTCCAGTTAGAAGCCTTCCTTCCAGGGGCAGACATTTTCCTTTCCTTTCCCTGCTACAAAACTGCTTGTTCACAGAAAGTCATAGTTATACGTGATATGTAGTTATTAACATCGCCCCTATTTTGTGCAACCACGTGGAAGTCTCTGCTGTCACACCACCCAGTTTTCCTACAAATCACTTAGGACCACATCGACAGGGGAATTAGCAAAGAGAAGAAGAGATGGTTTTCATCTCCAGGGTCTTGCCCCAGAGGGGTTACCCCAAATCCCAGTGGGGATCTGGCTCTGCTCCCCAGCGTGACAGTGCCCATGGGCAGCACATGGCTCAAGGCCACCAAGCAGCTGCTGTTTGTGGAGCTTGGAGGAGAAAGTAGGATACAACATGAACTGTGCACGACACAGAAGGGGGGATGTTACCACATACACATTAAAGCTGATAAGGCAGATGAAACTCACTACAAAATGGCTGTTTCTGCACCCCTATTTCTCAACAAAGAAAGATGCAGATCAAAGGCAGGAGCCAGTACCTGAGGCTGTTAAGCCAGTACTGCAACTCAAGGGTTCATAACATCCCAGAGTATTTAGGCTTATGAAGAAAACTTGAGTTAAGAGTCAACAGGCAACTCTTAGATGACATCAACCCTACCCATTTTTCTTCTAAAAATACATACCCAAAGATCATATGACAGTACAGAAGAGCTGTTTGCCAAAATGCAGCTTCTTGTTCATCTTAGGCAAGTCATTTCTTTCTAGTAAAGATTTCTATCTTCTTCCGCCTGCTAATTAGTTTAACTTTGAAGGTATTTTGAGTTTTAACCCATATACTGTATGCAAAAGACTCTGTAAATATCAATGGCAAAGACCAAAAAATAGCTACTTCAAAGTTAGCTTAAAGTTTTTTAAAACCAAATACATACTGCAATGCCCAAGATACTCAAGATCCAGTAATACTGACAGGAAACTAAAATGTGCATTAATCACACATACAAAAATTAAGTCCAGATAGGGTTATATTACATAACAGATATGTTATATATAAGGTGGGGGTCAGTCTCCCGGGAAACAAGTGATACAACAGAGGACATTGCATCAGGACAGGTTTAGATTTGATATTGGGAAAAGTTTCTTCACTGGAAAGGTTGTCAGGCATTGGAATCAACTGCCCAGGGAAGTGGCGGAGTCAATAGCCCTGGAAGTATTCAAAAACCACCTAGAAATGGCACCTGGGGACATCGTTTAGTGGTGGGTTAACAGTTGGACTCAATGATCCTAGAGGTCTTCTCCAACCTTAACAATTCTATGATTCTATAATAACAATGTTTCAACTGAAGAATGTATCTACACTTTAATGAGATTATAGGAACACTGTGTAATGATTTCATGTTTCAGTTTTTGAAGAAGCCAAAAAGACCTGTTGCAGATGCTGCTGGAAATGTAGTATACCACCAGTTCCAGAACAAGCTGTAATGGCATTCTCTGATATGTTCTGTTATGGACTAAAAAAGGCCAGACTTTGTTTCCTTCAAATAAAACTGGGGAAGGGTGTGGGGAGATTTCAGTGGGTGTGCTACTATATATATATATACACATACATATATATATATACACACACACATACACACATATATATACACACACATATATATACATATATATATACACACACACACATACATATACATATATACATACATATATATACACACAGACACCAGAGTCTGAAAATTTCCCTATTAGTTCTGGAAACTAAAATAAGGACTATTCAAATTTTATCTGTTTAAATTAACTTCAATTAAAGGCTGAAAGGCAGATGTAAGTGATCTTATGAAAATACAAATCTGCACAAACTGACAAAAATAACTTACGCTGCAAATACGCTATGCATGTTTTCTTGTCAATTCACTTTCCTGCAATTCCCTGTCATTTTATCTATAGCTTTGAAAAAAAAAAATCCCTTTGTGGTCTATAGAAAACAAACAGCAAATATTGCCATTCAGTCACAAAAACCAGCAGCCAAGTTAGAGCCCTTTTGCTGGTCAAGCTGCTGTAGCTATAGGTGCAGGAAATTGAAATTTCTACTGCAAATAATAATTAAGTAAAAGCAGATAATTAAAAGTATGTTAGCAAGAACCTCTACACACAAACCTGTATTATCTAGCTAGGCAATAACTGAGCTGATAGGCAGAGAGGGAAACGAGGTAAAATCTCCACTCTGACAATGCTCCAAATACCTTAACCCAGTAGTAAACAGCTTACGCTCTTTGTTTCTGAGGCAGATGACCACATCGACATCTGACTACTAAACTTCAACTGAAATGCTCTCCCAACCTCATATTCCTCTACAGTTAGAACACTATACACACATACAAATATTCCTGTAGCAGACCCACAAGCTTGGCACACACACACAAAATGGACGATCAAAAATCTGTTCAAAACTCGGATGACATGATATAAAGAAAATCTGGTCTCCCATCTCCAGTTCCGTAAGGTGCCAGATTAGAGTCCCACACAATACCACAGCTCACCAACAAATTTTCCCAATGAAAAAGCAGTATAAGGTTCCTCCAAACAAATACTTCCTGCATTTGCTAATGCACACCATGACATTTCACCCATAATAAACCATTCTGCAGCACACTAAGACCAGAGATTGGTAACAACCACCAGTCCGATGCCCACAGCTTGAATCCCTCCAAAGTTTAAATAACTAACAACTATCAACATCTCAAGGTCTGGCATCTAAAAATGAAAAATGGAAGTCTGTTTCAGAATTAAATTTGTCATCAGATGAGGCTCTGAGCAACCTGGTCTAGTGGAAGGTGTCCCTGCCCACAGCAGGGGGGCTGGAACTAGATGATCTTTAAGGTCCCTTCCAAGCCAAACCATTTCATGATTAAACAGTAACTTCTAGTCTGTATTTGTCCACATTATGAATAAAGTGGGATTGTTTTTCAGTTCTTGGCTGGAGTGGTTCTAAACTTCAGAGTTTACAGATTTGAAGACTGACAGCTTCTATCTGTTTTCTTTGCATCTAAACCAGCTGGCATGGAGAAGAGGTGTGATGTTAATCTCACATAGAAATTATCTCCACACTTTGACAATTTTCCAGTTGAATCATAAAAATGTGTATCAGGTCGTAACACCATTATTGACTAATATGCTGGGTAGACTTTGGAAATGCACCATCTAAAGCCCGACAGCACTTAGGGGGCCAGCAATTGTTTCTTCCTATTTAGAGTTTGTACCAACAATTCAGATTAGTTATTCTAGCAAACAGCACAGGAATAGAGCCATACTGGAATATCACTTCTAATGAACAACTAGTAAGCCTAATAAAGTGTTCAGGGGAAAAAAAAAAGTGTTTTCCACGAATCTGAATTGTTTACTGTTTTCTGTAACTATGCCTAATACCCATTTTTCTCTATGTTTAAGAGGAAGAGAAGCAATTTCTATATTTAAAGCTCCTTTGAAAATATTTCAAATCACCCAACTCTTTGTTTATAACCAACACTACATCCCTCCAAGCATGTTTCAGAAAATACTGCAGTCACATATTACAGAAAATACAGGAAAAAAATCCAGATCTGGAGAACAGCACCGCCAACACGTCACCTTTCTTAAATATGTAACGTAATTTTCATGGAAAAATGCCATCATTAAATGCTTAGAAAATAGACATGCAGATGGACTCTGTGCTGCTTCACGCTTATCCTATGATAGAATATAAAAATAAATTAAAATTATTTTAAAAACCCCAGAGTTTATACTCCTGTTATTGTCTCTCTTGCCTCATGGCTTTAATGGACATGTTTAGAATTCAGAAAGCAAGCACCACAGCCACACAAACCACTGATTTCCTGCCAGGTCCCTCTGATGGCATTTGCATAGCACATGCTGGGAGAGCAGGAGACAGCAGTTCGATGCAGAATTTCATAGTTAAACAAAGTTGTAATTACCTCCTTGTTAGAGCTCCTGTTTAAAGAAGCTAAGTGATACGATGCAGACATGAGTATTGCCATGTCTCTGAATCTTGCAGCTGAAACAGTTTAATTTATGGTTCCTACTGCTGGAGGTTCCTCCTTTCCACACCTCTCTTTGGAAATACCGAAAAGCACATTTTTAGAAATGCTCTTCTGAAATTCCATTCAATCAAATTGCATCCAAACACCTCCCAAACCGTACCAGTTGCAACGCATGTTCGCGTATCTGGACTGGACTCCGCTCCCAGAGAAGCCCAGATGGATGTGTGTAGCAATCACCTCAGAACTGCTCCCACTCAAAGCGTGATTTCACCACAGCTACACCAAACCAGAGACGTGCGAGAAAATCTTTAACAGCGACCCTTTTCCTTCCGTTCCACGTGGCCAGGGCTCCAGCATCTACTGTTCCTGGAAAGGAATTCGGTCAGTTGTGCCCTACCTGAAAGATTACATTTACAATTCAAAGCCACTCCAAAGTCTGCCTATTAGAAGCCAGAGGTACTGGAAGATATGTAATAAAGACTAAAAAAAAGTTAGTCTGGGGAGGTGACATCCGTCCTCAAAAACCAAACCTGTAAGACTGGGCTCTACTCTGCCATGTTTAAACAGAGCTTGCCAATGAAAATCTTGAGTTCTAACGCAGGAAAGATCCATATAATGCACGTAGCAGGAAACATCTTAAGAAAACGGCATGGTCTGCTTGTGACCAAGAGTAAGGGGGAAGGAAACAAACTGAAGCCCACCCTACTGCTATTCTTTTCTACAGTGATGAGCACAAAGCTCATCAGAACCCTGATGTAAAAGCAACATTTTTCTTTTGCTCTCAAAAGAGAAAAAAAGTAGCACATAGTAAACTGTAAGGAAACTAATAGCTCTACCATTCATCTTATGTATATTTGGGATTGTTAAATTAATTATGCATGTGCAGGCTTGCTTACCTCAGCCACTGACTGAATTTAAACATTTTAAAACAATTTCTAGTACCCTTATGTCATCATTTCATTAAAAACCATAAAAAGTGGTGAAATCATTACCTCTTTGTTTGGACAGCAAATATAAATTTCTTGTCAACAGCCATTTTCTCGCTTTGGTGTCTAAACTCAGAATAAAGAAATCCAACTCTTTTGTCTTTAAAATTATAAGGTTCTCATGAAAACAAAATTTCATTTACTTTAACTAAACCATATTTCTAGATCTAACTAATTTACAACATCCCTTTAGGGAGCCAAATATGGGCCTTAGAACCATTTTTTTTCATTTATCCGCTAGGTTTCAAACTCCCAATTTTCCCAGAGGATTATGAAAGCCTGCCAATTTAACTTGATGCATTAAAACTGTTTACACAAATCCAAATTACAATCAAACATAAACCAGTCTGGTTTCAGCCTTCCCCTGCCGTATTTTTTAAGCCCAGAGAAACTGGCCAGAGCAATGGGAACCAACGCCAGGCTGGAGCACTGCATCTACAGCTACGAGTGGAGCTTCAGTGAAACAAGGGAACCAGGTGACAGACAGCAGTGAGTATTTTTCTTCAACTTAATACAACATTGGAAATTCCACGTAATTGTACAAAATATATCCAAAACATAACATATCCATTTATAGTGCATAGCTGTTGGTCCCGCTCTCGCCCCTCACACTGCATTTCTATTATGCATAAGAGTCACTCCCAAGTAAAGCAGCTCCAGAAAGTTAAGAAGAGGTATTTAAATACAAAAAGTAAGCCTACTTCTATAATAAGACAGATTTGCACTCAAAAACATCTTGCTTAAAAAGCTACAAGAGCACGCAATCCACACCACCAGACGGGGCAGAAAGGTAGTGTACACCACCAACCAAAGAAAGAAACTGGATTCGCCAAGCACTTGCTAAAAGACAGTTTTCCTTCCCAATGAACAGCACTGTCATGCAAAGTAGAGAGCAGTGCAGCCATTAAAGAGTCAGGAAAGGGATCGAGAACTAGCAGTTAAAGACCAACAAGACACAGCTATATTTAGTAAACAAGGTAGGCTGAAACTGTTGAGGATAAGCAAAAGAGGCAACCCACTGAGAGGCAAAACAATCAAAAAACTAATTAAGAAAACCCTAGTTCATCCAACCTAGTAAGAAGTCTTAAGGCAGAAAGCTTAAGAATATTGTAGCACCCGCTGATGGTTTGTAGCACGAATACATGCATCATGGAGCAAAAA